>CM059190.1:36991206-37272295 GCA_030323885.1 Branchipolynoe longqiensis | reverse complement strand
CAGCCCCCTCCTATCCCTCATGCCCTTTATCCCCCTCATCCTGATTAGTTCAGTATGAGGATAATGTAACTGGGTCAGATATCGGGTCAAACTGCTGGAGGCCTGATTTCCCAATGGGGCAGCAATATAAACTCACTGTGTGTGTACACTGTCACAAGTCAGTACCCGTCCTGATATGACCTTAGATGTTGCCAGGACGTATAACAACCAACAACCAACCAATCACCACACGGGGCAGGTTCCCAGCGGCGAACTGACTCGTTAGTCAGCTCGCCGGGTCCCCAGGCTGATTAGATTAAGACGGCCCACGGTCCAACCCGCTTTAGGCGCATTACATTATGGGTATGTGACCCACCTTCATTAACAAACCACACCAAGCTTTCCTAATACAACAGCGACGGTTTCACAAACAAATCGCGGTCGGTTTTGCTAGCTAACAGAGTATGCACTGTTTAAGAAACTAAGCCGGTATTGTTTTACTGATAGCCTAGGTTTTGTATTACCAACAAAGCAGGGTCGGTTTTAATAACTAACAGAGCAGACATTCTTTTCGAAACTAAGCCGGTATTGTTTTATTGATAGTCTAGGTTTAGTATTATTAAACAAAGCAGGGTCGGTTTTAATAACTAACAGAGCGAACATTCTTTTATCAACTAAGCTGTTATTGTTTTCTTGATAGCCTAGGTTTAGTATTACCAACAAAGCAGGGTCGGTTTTACTAACTAACAGAGCAAACATTCTTTAGAAACTAAGCCAGTATTGTTTTATTGATAGCCTAGGTTTAGTATTACCAACAAAGCAGGGTCGCTTTGACTAACTACCAGAGCAAACATTCTTTTAGAAACTAAGCCAGTATTGTTTTCCTGATAGCCTAGGTTTAGTGTTACCAACAAAGCAGGGTCGGTTTTAATAACTAACAGAGCACATATTCTTTTTTTAAACTAAACCGGTTTTGTTTTAGTGATAGTCGATGTATAGTATTACCAACAAAGCAAAGTAGGTTTTCCTAACGAACAGAGCATGTATTGTTTTAGAAACTCACCCTGTATTATTTTACTGATAGCCTAGGTATAGTATTACTAACAAAGCAGGGTCGGTTTCACTACAAAAATAGGGGATTAACAGTAGGTACTCTTGCATATATCTCCATAGAATAATAGATTTGTATCGCCACCCGTGAAATAACCGAACACTACCTTTTTCTTGGTATGCAGGTATTACAATACCTCAGGGACTTTGACACCCCTGCCCTGCAGAGTTGTAAACCATTGTCTTGTGGTACAGGTTCTTGACAGAACTGAAGGCTAATGGAGCAAACCCTAAACAGAAAACCACATCACTGTGGCAGCATCAAGGGCAGTTGATGTATAGAACTCCAAACATCTCCTGACCAGCCACTGCAGTGACAAATAATTGGGCGCGTGTCTGGAAATGCTTTTGCCGGTGTGAGAACACTTTTGCAGGCAGCTTTCAAGAAATGTACCATCAAGAGAAACCTGAAGCTGAGAGACATTAAGACCGACTCATGGACATCACTCTCACAGCAGAGAGCTAAATGGAGAGTGACAGTCAAGTAGTCTTTGTCGCATTGCGACTGACGGCATGATGGTGATGATCACTCTCACAGCAGAGAGCTAAAAGGAGAGCGACAGTCAAGTAGTCTTTGTCGCATCATGACCGACAGCATGATGATGATGACCTTTTTCTTTGTTTCCTATTTGTGGATTACTTCTTCCAATAGATTATGTTTACAGTGGGCAATCTCAGAATGATGCTATACTAAAGCAAAGTAGCCTGGCAGACATACATAGAGATGCCCAGTTTGAGAGAATAACCCTTTTTTTTTTCTTTTTTTTATTGAGGCTGTATTTATACTGTCCATGGCATGTAAGCCCGGGTATCCAGGCTTGTTTTCAATGCTGGCCAGCTGTAGTGTTGGTGTTGTCTTACCAAGCAGTAGCTGCTGATAAGTTATTTGATTGTCTGCATTTCAGTAGCAGATAGATCTGTTGGTACGTTTAGTAGCCTATGTTAGTTTGTTTGGGCCCTCTTGGCATTGAATTTTTGTCCTATTCTTATAAACTATGTTAGTTGTTTTCTTAGGGTTCTATGTTAGTGTTTTGGGGTTTTCTTGGGAAGAGTTTTCCGCTTTTTTCTACTTAATTCTATACTAGCCTATTTTATTTACCCTAATTCCATTTTCCCTACCTAGGTACCTGTGTAGATTTCTATCTACAATGTAATGTATCTGGCTGGAAGACCAGTGACTTCACTCTATTCTGATGAATCAATTGTTTTGAACGCAACAATTTTAAATAAATATTGTTGGAGCAAGCAGACCTAACAGAATTATGAGTGCTTAGAATTAAAATTGCTAAGCGAGTGGTACAGGCATGAGGCAGAGCCAGGACAGCTGAATAGGCCAGGTGGCAGCACCAGGCGAGGCAGAGGGCCTGACCAGTCACTTGAGTAGTTAAGTGTCGTTAGCTGTGTAGTGTCATTTAGATGCCAAGTAGAGACACAGTTCATGGGTAATTAGTCTACGGATATTTATACTTGTGTAATGCTTATACAGCACATAAATCGACATCTTAAAATTGTATAATCAGATGATTTTGAATTTCTGGCATAAGTTTGGATGGATATATTAAGTTGTTAATTGTAATCTATTTGCCCTTAGTTTAAGGTCATATTTATTTCAAAGGACAAACTTTGGAGATAGTCAAAGTTAAATCGCACAAAATTATTGTCTTGTGCAAATCAAAATATGATTTACCCATTTCAGAGCTTTACAGCATTGATTAATTGCTCATGGTTTAATGCTGTGTCACCAGAAATGGCTATATTCACAGCGAAAGGTTAGTGGTATTTATGCTCTCATTAGTGTTAAAATGGTTTTGAGTTTCTGTAATTTTCGCAGATAAATACATTAGGTTGATCATTATAACCTACCTTACTTTAGCTTGAAGTAACTTTTATTTTAAATGGCTTAATTTGGAGATATTTGAAATCATCCATGCAAAATTAGTTGTGGCAAGCGCGCCAGAATTCTGACTCCATAGGCATACTATTATGCAGTCGCAGGTTCTCTTAACTTGCATTAGTGACAATTGCTTAATAAGTGCAGCAATATCTAAGTTAGATATGTAGAATCAAATCTAAATAATTGTTTCAGTTTTGAAAATTTGAGATTGTCATTGCACTATGCGGTTTTAATCACATTAATTGAAGTTTTACACAGTAAAATGACAGCAACAAAATTGATCTTTGATACAATTCTGAAGTGGTAAAATTTGTATCAAATGAGAGCAATTATTTAACTCCCAAAACATCACTAAAATGACAGAATGCGCTAAAGTCCAAATCTTCTTCCGAGCTCTATGATTAATAAGTGCACATGTTAGACATGCAGGATCCAATTGAGATGAATGTTTTAGTAGTGAAACGTTAATGCTTTAAACACATTATGGACAATTTAATTAAATTGCATAGTCCGATGATTTTTGGGGTTCTGTCATTTTGTGAGATAAATCTTATTAAAATAATTGTTATAATCTACCATACTTTAATTTGAAGTAATTTTAATTTATATAATAAACTTTTGAGATATTTGAAGTGCAAACATGCCAAATTAATGTTTGCAAGCACGACAAAACTCTGACATCATATGCTTCTACAGTAACAATGTATATTAAAGTGCCTCAGTATTCCCTTCTATGTGGTGACAAATGCATCAGTATCTAAGGTAGATATGAAGAGTTCAGGCACAACACCACATAAATGCCAATCCCAAAGTGCAATTAAAATAAAAGATGTCTACCTGAAAATAATTTTAATTCTCACTAATTCTACTGTTCTTGTGATGACATAATTATAGAGCAACGAACAAAAATGTATGAATGTAAAAAAAAATAACTTGTTCACTGTTCGAATCCAATGTCTATGTCAATTTTTGCATTGGAGTTTATGTGAGTTTGCGCCTGAACTCTTCATATGTAGACTCAAATCTAGATATTATTTTGATTTAGAAAATTTGATGTTTTCATCGTACTATTCTTCTTCTTCTTTTTCGCCCGTTGATGCATCAGCGCCCATCCACACAAACACCTCCTCAGCCGTGTCGTAGATGAACGTGTGTCACCTACTGCCCAACTTCGGGCATAGGCCACGAACAAGGGCTCTCCAGGGCCTTGAGTTTCTTGTTTGTGATTCTGTAACATTGTTCTTTTTCCGAGGTGGGGTTGTTGGCCCCACGCCCAACCCCCAACCTGGAGGACCAGTTGCTGCTCTTAGTCTGTCCTCTACCATGAGTCCTGCCCGGCTTGGTTAAACCTGCCAGGGGACTAGCCCCCGCCGGTATAGCTCTCATGGTCATGGAGGCACACAAGCCTCCCCACCACGACAAGGTAGCAGCACATTGGGGATATACAGCTTTAAATGATTGTCTAGTAAATAGACATTCCTCTTCGTTCTGTCTCTAGGGTTGGTAAGTGTTGTCGATTCTCCATCTAATGAGGATGAGCAGGGGTAATGAGGGCCTACCAGGACTTTTGCGTGCCGGGTATAAGAAAGGATACTGTCGAGATGCCGCTAGGTGGCGCCACGGGCGACAGTCTTGATCACAGACTGAACGGGTGCCTATGCATGGTCATCTGATCAGGCACTGCTTTAATAACTGCAATCGTTTGTTAGTGAGTCCGCGGGGACGAGGTGGTGGGGGCAGGGGGGATGCAGGGAGAGAGGAAGAGAGAGCGGGTGAGGTGGGGAGAGGTGGGTGGAGATGGGGAGAGGTAGGCAGGTTGGAGGGGTGCAGTTAGAAGGGGTGGGTAGAGAGAGTGGTTGTGGTGGGGAGAGTTGGGTGGAGGGGTCGGGTGGGGAGGGGTGAGAGAGAGGGAAGAGACGGCGGTGTGATGGGGATAAGTGGGTGGAGATGGGGAGAGGTGAGCAAGGTGGGGAGAGGTGGGGAGTCGTGGAGAGACGTGGGTTGACGTGAGCGGAGGGGTGGGGAGAGGTGGGGAGAGGTAGGGAGGGAGGGAGGGAGAGAGGGAGTGGGGGCGGGTGCGGGGGGAGAGGGGGGTGGAGGTGGGGAGAGGTGGGCAGGGTGAGGAGAGGTGGGAAGAGGTGGGGAGACATGGGAGAGGTGGGGAGAGGTGGGGGAGGTGGGGGAGGTGGGAATAGTGGGGATAAGAAGGGGAGGTCGGGGAGGTGATGAGAGGTGTGCGAGCCGGGGAGAGGTTGGCCGAGGTGGGTGGAACTAGGGGTGGGTGGAAAGAGGTGGGGAGATGTGGGGACAGGTGGGAAGAGGTGGGGAGATGTGGGGACAGGGGGGAAGAGGTGGGGGATGTGGGGATAGGTGGGAAGAAGTGGGAGATGTGGGGAGATGTGGGGAGATGTGGGGACAGGTGGGGAGAGGTGGAGACAGATGGGAAGAGGGGGAGAGATGTGAGGACAGGTGGGAAGAAGTGGGGAGATGTGGGGAGATGTGGGGAGATGTGGGGACAGGTGGGGAGAGGTGGGGACAGGTGGGAAGAGGTGGGGAGATGTGGGGACAGGTGGGAAGAGGTGGAGACAGATGGGAAGAGGGGGAGAGATGTGAGGACAGGTGGGAAGAAGTGGGGAGATGTGGGGAGACGTGGGGACAGGTGGGAAGAGGTGGGGAGATGTGGGGACAGGTGGGACCACCGCCCCACTACCCTCGCACCAGCCTCCCACCAATCCGACCCACACTCCCACCAGCCTCACCCACAACCCTCCCACCACCCATACCCACCCTCCCACAACCCTCCCACCACCGACACCCACCTCCCACAACCCACGCACCACCCATACCCACCATCCCACAACCCTCCCACCACCCACACCCACCCTCCCACAACCCTCCCGCCACCCATACCCACCATCCCACAACCCTCCCGCCACCCATACCCACCCTCCCACAACCCTCCCACCACCCATACCCACCCTCCCACAACCCTCCCACCACCCATACCCACCCTCCCACAACCCCCCACCACCCATACCCACCCTCCCACAACCCCCCACCACCCATACCCACCCTCCCACAACCCTCCCACCACCCATACCCACCCTCCCACAACCCCTCCCACCACCCATACCCACCCCCCACAACCCCCCACCACCCATACCCACCCTCCCACAACCCTCCCCCACCCATACCCACCCTCCCACAACCCTCCCACCACCCATACCCACCCTCCCACAACCCTCCCACCACCCCATACCCACCCTCCCACAACCCTCCCACCACCCACACCCACCCTCCCACCACCCCCCACCACCCATACCCACCCTCCACACCACCCACCCCCACCCACCCTCCCACCACCCTCCCCCACCAACCCCTCCACAACCCTCCCACCACCCACACCCACCCCCCACCCCCACCACCCACCCACCCACCCACACCCACCCCCCTCCCACAACCCACCCACCACCCATACCCACCCTCCCATCCACCCTCCCACCACCCACACCCACCCTCCCACAACCCCCCACCACCCATACCCACCTCCCACAACCCTCCCACCACCCATACCCACCCTCCCCCACCCCCCACCACCCACACCCACCATCCCTACCCCCCCCCACCCATCCCCACCCTCCACCACCCTCCCACCCACCCACACCCACCCACCCCACCACCCTCCCCCCCACCCATACCCACCCTCCCACAACCCTCCCACCACCCACACCCACCCTCCCACAACCCCCCACCACCCCACCCACCCTCCCACAACCCACCCACCACCCATACCCACCATCCCATAACCCTCCCACCACCCATACCCACCCTCCCACAACCCTCCCACCACCCATACCCACCCATACCCACCCTCCCACAACCCTCCCACCACCCATACCCACCCTCCCTCCACCCTCCCACCACCCACACCCCACCATCCCATAACCCTCCCACCACCATCTCACCACCCTCGCAAAACCCTCCCATCACTCACACCCACCATCCCACCACCCATACCCACCCTCCGACCACCCACACCCAACCTCCCACCACCCTCCCACCATCCTCCGACCACCTTCCCACCACCTTCCCACCACCCCGACCCACCCAACACCCCCACCCACCCCCCACCACCGTCCCACCACCCTCCCCCACCTCCGACCCCTCCCACCACCCTCCCACCACCCGACCCACCCACACCCCACCCCCTCCCACCACCGTCCCACCACCCTCCCCACCCTCCCACCACCCTCCGAGCCATCCACCCCCCGACCACCCACACCCCCACCACCCCACCACCGTCCCACCAACCTCGCACCACCGTCCCACCCCCTCCCACCACCTTGCCACCAGCCTCATCCACCCTCCCACCACCGCCCCACTACCCTCGCACCACCCTCCCACCAATCCGACCCACACTCCCACCACCCTCACCCACCCTCTCACCACCCCCACCCACCCTGCCACCAGCCTCAGCGACTCAACCACCATCCTCCCACCACCCTCCTTCCATCGTTCACTGGGCACATCGCGTGTTGAACGTGTGCTTTCAAGGCAGGTCAGTAATTGTCTGACTGATGTTGGTCTAGTAACAGCTTGTCAGATGTAGTAAAGATAACATGCCATAGTCCTGGTCAGTGCAAATAACACACACGTGATATGTGATAAGCGACACAATTATTGTAGCACCCGATTGTCACATTCCATAGATACAATAGTGAGAGTTGTCCCTGCCACAGGTGCACGATATATATATATATATATATATATATATATATATGTTATATGTTATATGTATACCTCAGGGAGTTTAACGCCCCTGCCGTGCAGAGTTGTAAACCATTGCCTTGTGGTACAGGTTCTTGACAGAACCGAAGGCTAAGGGAGCAAACCCTAAACAGAAAACCATGTCACTGTGGCAGCATTAAGGGCGGTTGATGTATGGAACTCCCAACATCTCCCGACCAGCCACTGCAGGGACAGATAGTTTTGCGCCTGTCTTGACATGTTCTTGCCGGTGTGAAACCTCTATTTGCTCCCCGAGAGAGTGCCGCTGGTAACTTGCAAAAGCCAGCAGCACTTCAACATTTTTGCAGGCAGCTTTCATGAAATGACCATCAAGAGAAAACTGAAGCTGAGAGATATTAAGACTGACTCATGGACGCAACTCTCACAGCAGAGAGCTAAATGGAGAGCGGCAGTCAAGTAATGAAAGCAGTCTTTGTCGCATCGCGACCGACAGCATGATGATGATGATGATATGTACATATTATACATATATTATATATACATTATATCTATTTTATATATATTATATATGTTATATATATATCATATATTATATATAGTATATATAGTATATTATATATATTATATATAATCTAGTATATACATATAAACGCTCGGAGAATTATTTATTATTTATTATTCGATTCTACTCGAGTTAATATTATCCAATCGCCGTCGTCCAGCCACCTTGCTGCGGACCTACATGTGACCAGCGGCGTTCGACGCATCTCGAGCTATTTGAAACGTCACTTGCCTCCAGTTTTTTTATTTTGATTTAGGTAGGGGATTTATCGCTCAGCCCGGAGTCGAATAAACGAACCAGCCCAATCTGCTGGTCTCCTTGTCATTTCGTAGGGGAGTGTTATATTATATATATTACATATAGTATATATACTGTATATAGTATACATATCATGTAGTATGTATAGCATATAAAGTATATATTATATATATAATATATATTATAAATGTTATATATGTTATATATATTATGTATGTTATATATATTATATATATTGTAAATATTTTTATTTCATTTATATTATATATTATATATATTATATCCATTCATCCCTGCTGCAGGTGCACGATATATTTATATTATATATATATATTAGATCTATATTATATCTATATTATATCAATGTTATACATTTTATATCTATATTATATATTATATATATTATATATATTATACATCTTATATATATCATATATGCTATATAAGTGATTATGTGAATATAAATAAAGAATAGCCCCTAAATGTTTTGGTGCTCCCTCTGGGCACCTGCTCGCTTCCCAACACCCCTCACTCTGAGCTGAACCCCTGTAACCGGGCACTCTCTCCTCCCCTTGCCTCGGAACCGGCACTAACGGTCTCCCTGCCTATTATATATATTATATAGATGATATATTATATATATTATATATTATATATATTATATATATTGCATAGATTGTATAGATTATACATATTATACATAGTATACATCGTACAAATAGTATACCTACTATCCATATTATCCATATTATACATAATATACATAGTATACATATTATATTTATTCGGATAGAAATACTCACGTGAAATAATAAATACAACGCTTACAGTTGGATAATGAAGTAAACACGCACAGTGAGTAATGACTATGCAATATTGGTGGGTTGTTGGATACTACAAGCGACAGCTCAGGTTCGCCATTGTAAGTCTCACCTTGGGTGGACTCAGGTAAGCGGTGGGCCGGGAGGCTGGGGGCGGAGGGCTGTGGGCGGTGGGCGGAGGGCTGGAGGCGGAGGGCTCGGAAGATGGCGCCAGAGGGCTGGGAGGCTGGTGGCAGTGGGCGGAGGGCTGGGGGCGGAGGGTGGAGGGATGGTGGCGGTGGGCGGAGGGCTGGGGCGGTGGGCGGGGATGTTGAGGTAGGGCAGCAGGTTAGGTGGCGGTAGTGGGGGGTGTAATCATCCCGCCGCCGCTGCCAGTAATAACGGCAGTTGAAGGTAAGACAGGGGTGGCGGGAGGTGACGGCAATGAGGTGTGAGGAGGCACGGCCACCTTAATGGACCAGTGGTGATTGGCTGTCAGGCGCTCAGAGGCACTCTTTTGGGTTGTTTAATGGGAACGAGGGACGGTGGTGTGGCAGGTGTGAGTGGTGTTGGTGGGGGTGTGGTTGGTTGTGTGAGGGTGGTGTGGGTGGTGTGGGTGGTGTAGTTGTTGGGTGTTGAAGCAGGTGCGGGTGGTGTGGGTGATGCAGGTTAGATGGTTTTGTTTTGTTGTTGTTTTGTGCCCTAGCAACATCTAAAGTCATATCAGAGCGGGTACCGACTTGTGACAGTGCACACTCATGGGAGATTTAAAGTGCGGCCTCACTGGGAAATCAGGTCGCCAGCAGCATGACCTGATATCTCACTCAGTCACATAATCCTGACCAGTCCCTGCCCTAACCTATTAATGCAAAGTGCTAGGGTAGGAAGCGACAAGTATCAAGTTTCTGAGTCTTTGGTTTGACTGGACCAAAAAAATCGAACTTCTGACCTTCCGCACGGGAAGCCTCCGCTCTCTACCGGCAACTCGTAAAGACGCTATGTAGGCTAGAGGAAGTGGCCTTATCTCACTTAATATAGATATAGAGAGAGCGTCTTAGCGCACCATTGGAAGAATATCTTAAAGAGGCTTCCCGGTGTCACAGTTCACAAAGGACCCGGTTTAAAACGGGGCTTTTCCCAATGCACATGCGTCAAAGTTCAATGGCAAGACTCAAATCTTATCTGAATTTCTGGCTTGTGGAGGAGCTCTCTGGAAATGTAGGGCGAGAAAAGCAAGGATTCAGTTAAGAAGCAATTCACAAGCTCTTAAACATGGGTACAATTTCAATAGGGCAGAAATGCAAGCACATGCGCATTGTGAATAGCCCGTTTTAAACTGGGTCCTTTCTAAACTGCGACACCGGGGCAGGGTGCCGTGTTTGGAAGCAGAGGTCTCTATTGTAGAAGTTCCAGACACACAGGAACGACGTCACCAGGAGGACCGGAAGTAGGGAGAGCCTCGAAGTGGTGACATGCGTCGTGACTTGGTGGTGTTGGGTGGTGGGCGGGGGGAAGGAGAGGGAAGGAAGGGATCGGGGGCAGGGAAGGCTGGGGAGATATAACGGCGTCTGACGCAACAAGAACATGGCGTAAGCAAACTGGTACCCGAGCAGAAATGATGAGCCTAGCAGGGGATTTTCTTTTTTCTTGAAGTTTTATACTGCCGATCATGGATAAGTCTGAATAGACTTGTTTTCACCATTAGACAGTTTATCGATAGAAAGCCCGGGCCTACACTTTTACCGACTCAAGGGATTTTTAACCTCCCACACCACATAGATATGGTATGAGAGCAACTGGCCTTTGATGACACTGTAAGTTATACACAGCGGTGGAAATCCAAATTAGCAGAGGTGGGGGCACTGGGAATCGAACCACTGACCTTGAAGCTGGCGATGGGACCAGACTGGAGGCGGAGAAAGCAGTTGGAGGAGTCATTGTGGAGGTGTGGATTGGGGGTGGGGTGGGGGTAGGGGTAGGGGTAGGGGGGGAGCCGGGGAAAGCAGGTGAGGGAACCTGGGTGATGAAAATGGAAGGTATGGGGACCCAGGAGGAGGTGGCATAGATAACACGTACATGGAGGAAAAGGGTATAAAACTCAGCGGTACATTGAGTAGTGGGTACAGTGTGCAGGGGTGGTGGCACCACCATCGGAGCTGGGGTTGGGGAGGCTGGAGCAGTAGATGACTAGGACAGACTCCATCACTCCATGGAGCTGAGTGAGTGATGCGCAAAAGGAGGGATAATCTGGGTTATTATACTCGTATAATTTGTATACAGCATATATATAACACGAAGAGACACAGCTGGCTGGCATAGAACTTAGAAGTGTAATGCCTATGACTGGTGGCGCCAGTGTGGCCAAATGTGTGACTATATAGCTAGCCGATGGCATGCAGCATAGCCTGGGGAAATGGTATATAATAATAGAGCGAACTGAAGAGAGTTAGTGTCCTTGTTTATATTCACATAATAGATTATGGAACACATATATACATGTTATGTAGGCTTGTTATATATAACAACCATATGTGAGATATAACGTATTATATGAATATAAAGGGGCGGAGCATCTTGTGATATTTATTTCTCTTTTAATATGCATGCTATTTATTATTTATTATTTATTTATTTATTCATACACCGGTTCAGCCGATTTACTGCTTTCCGGGACCTCTTTTTGTGCAACACCACACCGGTCACGCGCCTGTACATACAGTTGGCGTCACATGAGCCTAGATTTCAAGCTCCACCACTCCTCGCTTTGTCTCTTTTCTCCTACGAGGGCGTAGCCATCTCTTATATAAGCATATATATATTTGTGTTATATATAGTAAGATTGTTATATATAGGGCCGATTATCATTATCATCATCATGCTGTCGGTCGCGATACAACAAAGACTGCTTTCATTACTTGACTGCCACTCTCCATTTAGCTCTCTGCTGTGAGAGTTGCGTCCATGAGTCGGTCTTAATACATTTCATGAAAGCTGCCTACAAAAGTGTTGAAGTGCTGCTGGCTTTTGCAAGTTACTAGCGGCACTCTCTTGGGGCGCAAATAGAGGTTTCACACCGGCAAGAACATGTCAAGACAGGCACAAAACTATTTGTCCCTGCAGTGGCTGGTCGGGAGATGTTGGGAGTTCCGTACATCAACTGCCCTTAATGCTGCCACAGTGACATGGTTTTCTGTTTAGGGTTTACTCCCTTAGCCTTCGGTTCTGTCAAGAACCTGTAACACAAGGCAGTGGTTTACAACTCTGCAGGGCAGGGGTGTCAAACTCCCTGAGGTATTGCAATACCTGCAATACCTGCATACCTCTGGCCGATTATATGGGTAGTGATAAGAGCCTTATTAGGTGTAATAAGATCTGGAGTCCCCCCCTCCCACTGAGTATGTGATGTATAACGTATTATGTGAGTATCAAAATACGAAGAGAGTTGTTTCCATTATATATTATATTATTATATTACTTGATACCATTGTTATTCTCCGTAAGACTCTGCACTTGACTGGTGGCGCCACCTGTGCCCACCTCCCCTCCATCGGGTGTCGACAAGTGTCAGTCGCACCAGAGGATTTTCTAGGGGGGGAGGGCAAGGGCCTATAATCTTTGCCAGAGTTTAAAACTACTCAACCACTATCTTTGTCTTCTCTCATATGTATGCAGTTATTTATAGTTAGTATATGTATATACGTGTATAAATCATCAGTATGAGGTATTTTCCTATTATTATTATGATCCGTTGACATGATGTTATCATGCATTAACGGAGTCAGATCGATTTGCTTTGGCATACTAGCCTATGGTGCGCTGCCACCATCAGTTCTTTGTACTTATTCCTCAGTCTTTGTATAGATCACTTGCTGCGAAAAGTTTTTAATTTATTCGATAGGGCTATATTTTCCTGTCAAAGAGAAAAATAAACTCTATCAATCCATCTTAGCTCTTTCTATTTTCTCCTCCACCTCAGCTAGGATAAGTTTATATGTATATATATATATATAGCAAGCTTATATAATAAACTATAAAACGCTGTGGTAACAGTAATAATAGGTAATTAAATAACATTATTTCCAGGGCTACACTGCCCGCCCACCGCTCCCACCGTACCCAACTGGACCTATCTTATTCGATTTCATTTTCCACTTGCATTCATTAATAATACACGTCATGTTTCGTAAAAATCACCAGAAGTGTTTAACGCCTGAAGACCAGCATTACAGTGTTGTGAGAGAAACAATCCGCAAAAAAAACCATGAGTCCTCAGGGAAAGATGCACAGTATTTGAGCCAAAGGGTCCCACTGGGGGTGGAGGCTAGGGAACCAGACTGTTGGAGGCGAAGGGACCCGATTGATGTATGCTGAGTGACCCGACTGATGGCGGCTAAGGGGTGGGGTGGGGGTAGGGGTCGAGGTAATGGGAGTGAGGGACGGTGGTGTGGCGGGTGTAAGTGGCTGGTACAGCGGGCCATGTGGCCTGTTATGGGTGAACAGGATAGGATGGCTTGCGTGCGGATGTACAATAGAGTGTTAATGTACCGCGCAGTGCGTTATGCATGTGTTGTGTACGGTATACAGTGTGTTATGTGGTATGTGTGCAATAGGATATGTGGTCTCTATGCACTGTGATATGTGGTATGTATGCACTGTGATATGTGGTATGTATGTATACACTGTGTTATTTGGTCTGTGTGAAATAGGATATGTGGTCGGTATGCACAGTGATATGTGGTATGTATACACTGTGTTATGTGGTTTGTGTGCAATAGGATATGTGGTATGTATGCAGTGTGATATGTTGTATGTATACAATGTGATATGTGGTATGTGTGCAATAGGATATGTGGTATGTATGCACTGTACTGTATGGTCTGTGTACAATATGCTATTAGGTCTGTATACATTGTGATGTATGGTATGTGTACAATAGGCTATTTGGTATGTATGCACTGTGCTGTATGGTATGTATACAATATGCGATTAGGTCTGTATACATTGTGATGTATGGTCTTTGTACAATAGGATAGTTGGTCTGTATGCACTGTGCTGTATGGTGTGTATACAATATTCGATTAGGTATGTTTACATTGTGATGTATCGTCTGTATACAATAGGTTCTTTGGTATGTATGCACTGTGCTCTATGGTATTTATACAATATGCGATTAGGTATGTATACATTGTGATGTATGGTATGTGTACAATATGCTATTAGGGCTGTATATATTGTGCTGTATGGTCTGTTTACAATAGGCTATTTGGTATGTATGCACTGTGCTGTTTGGACTATATACAATATGCTATTAGGTTTGTATACATTGTGCTGTATGGTCTGTGTACAATATGCTATTCAGTATGTATACATTGTGATGTATGGCATGTGTACAATTTGCTATTAGGTCTGTATACATTGTGGTGTATGATATGTGTACAATATGCTATTATCTCTGTATACATTGTGTTGTATGGTATGTGTACAATATGATATTAGATCTGATACATTGTGCTGTATGGTCTGTTTACAATAGGCTATTTTGTATGTATGCACTGTGCCGTATGGCCTGTGTACAATAGGCTATTAGGTCTGTGTATATACCGTGTTATATGACATATATACACTGTTTTATATGGTCTGTGTACAATATGCTATTTGTTCTGTACATACTGTGTTGTATGGTATGTATAAAAGGGGTTATGTGGTATGCACGCACTGTATTATGTGGTATGTGTTCAATAGTTGTTATTCTGTGTGATGTAGCCTGTGTACAGCAGGATATTTGGTATGTACATGCTTTGTTGTATGATATGTGTACAATAGGTCATTTGGTATGTACACACTGTGTCATGTGGTATGTGTCCAATAGGTTGTGTGGTGTGCATACACTGTGTTATGTGGTAGGTGTCCAATAGGTTGTGTGGTATGCATACACTGTGTTATATGGTATGTGCGCAATATGCTATTTGGTATGTATACTCTGTGTGATGTAGCCTGTGCACAGAAGGCTATTTGGTATCTACATGCTGTGCTGTATGGCATGTGCACAATAGGCCATTCGGTGTGTACACACTGTGCCATGTGGTATGTGTCCAATAGGTCATGTGGTGTGTATACACTGTGTTTTATGGTATGTGTACATTAGGCTATTTGGTATGTATACGCTGTGGTATATGGTATGTGTACAATAGGCTATGTGGTATGTATACACTGTGTTATATGGTATGTGTACATTAGGCTATTTGGTATGTATACGCTGTGGTATATGGTATGTGTACAATAGGTCATGTGGTGTGTATACACTGTGTTATATGGTATGTGTACATTAGGCTATTTGGTATGTATAGTCTGTGGTATATGCTATGTGTACAATAGGCTCTGTGGTATGTATACACTGTGTTATATGGTATGTGTACAGTAGGCTATTTGGTATGTATACTCTGTGGTATATGGTATGTGTACAATAGGCTCTGCGGTATGTATACACTGTGTTATATGGTATGTGTACAGTAGGCTATTTGGTATGTATACTCTGTGGTATATGCTAGGTGTACAATAGGTTATGTGGTCTGTATACACTGTGTTATATGGTAAGGGTACAATAGGATATTTGGTACGTATGCACTGTGCTGTATAGTTTGCATACAATAGGCTACTTGGTCTGTAGACACTGTGTTATGTGGTCTGTATACACTGTGTCATGTGGTATGTGTCCAATAGGCTATGTGGTCTGTATACACTGTGCTGTATGGCATGTGTACAATAGGCTATTTGGTGACTTTATAATGCTGCCTCACTGGGAAAGCAGGCTGCTAACACCATGACCCAATATCCCACTCGGTCTCATTATCCTGACACGGAGCTAACCAGTCCTTGCCCTATCCTATTAATACAGAGCGCCAGGCTAGGAAGCGACAAGTAAGTCATTGGTGCGACTCAACCGGGAATCGTTCTCATGACCTTCCACATGGGAAGCCTGCATTCTACCAATCCGACCACGCAAATTGGTCACGACAGCAGCTGCACGTGTCTCTGCGACTCAAATTACCTCGTTCTGGAGCTGTCGACTTCGCCCCGGGTGAGGCATAAATTGTACCCATCGTTTCAGTGGTCCACTTGTCACATGACCGGATCGACGTGACCGGATAGTTTTGACCGGATCCACGCCGCCCTGCCCCAGTCCTTCGGCCTTCAACCTCCGGCCCTGAACCATCAAGCCTTATCCCTCAACCTACACACCTTGCTCCATCATAGCCCCATCAAAGTAGCACTGTCACACCTAGCACTGTCACAACTAGCCCTGCCACAACTAGCCATCTCACAACTAGCCCTATCACAACTAGCCCTGTCACAACTAGCCCCATCACAATTAGCCCTGTCACAACTAGCATTGTCACAACTAGCCATGTCACAATTAGCCCTGTCACAACTAGCCCTGTCACAACTAGCCCATCACAATTAGCCCTGTCACAACTAGCACTGTCACAACTAGCCATGTCACAACTAGCCCTGTCACAACTAGCACTGTCACAACTAGCCCTGCCACAACTAGCCCTGTCACAACTAGCCATGTCACAACTAGCCCTGTCACAACTAGCCCTGTCACAATTAGCCATGTCACAACTAGCCCTGTCACAACTAGCCCTGTCACAACTGGCCCCCATCACAATTAGCCATGTCACAACTAGCCCTGTCACAACTAGCCCTGTCACAACTAGCCCCATCACAATTAGCCATGTCACAACTAGCCCTGTCACAACTAGCCCTGTCACAACTGGCCCCATTACAACTGGCCCCGTCACAACTAGCCCTGTCACACCTAGCCCTGTCACAACTAGCCCTATCACAACTAGCCCCATAAAATCTAGCCCCATCACAACTATCCCCATCACAATTAGCCATGTTACAACTAGCCCTGTCACAACTAGCCCTGTCACAACTGGCCATGTTACAACTAGCCGTGTCACACCTAGCCGTGTCACAAATAGCCCTGTCACAACTAGCCCCATCAAAACTAGCCCCATCACAACTAGCCCCATCACAATTAGCCATATCACAACTAGCCCTGTCACAACTAGCCCTGTCACAACTAGCCCTGTCACAACTGGCCCCATCACAATTAGCCATGTCACAACTAGCCCTGTCACAACTAGAAAATGTTGCCGAACGGGCTCAAACTGTCATGTCACAACTAGCCCTGTCACAACTAGCCCTGCCACAATTAAGCCTGTCACAAATATCCCTGCCACACCTAGCCAGGTCACACCTAACCATGTCACAACGAAGCCTGTCACTCCTAGCCAAGTCTGACCTGACTCGGTCACATCTATCGCCGTCGCACCTAGCCGTGTCACACCTAGCCCTGTCACAACTAGCCCTAGCCTAGTTGTCAACTTCGTCTTGTGTAAGATAGGCATCATCCTATATATTCTCGTATTACCATCTGAAAACTGACAATGCTAAACTCGTCTGGTGTTAAACAGGTTTCATCCTATATATTACTGTCTTCCTATTCGAAAACAAAACATGCATCGCTAAACTCGTCTGGTGAAAGGCTTGAATAATCCAACATATTATTGTGTTAGCGCCTAAAAACGTACATTGCTAAAGTTGTCCAGTGTATAGCTGGCATCATCCTAGAAATTCTCATTGTGTGAGCATCTAAAATCCATTGCTAATACTCCCATCACACCAAAGTAGTTCTTACTACATTCTAGAAAATGTTGCCGAACGGGCTCAAACTGTGTGCGAACGTAATGAACATAGCAACATTTTACTAACTTTTTATGAACTGCATGGATGGGCAAGGACGGAAGGGTGCTCTAGAACTTTGAGCATGTTCAATATTGTTGGCAGCCATGTTCTACCCCGTTTTAGAATGGGGTCGGACGTTTTGAGAACTACTTTGGTGTGATGGGAGTATTAAGTTGTTCGGGATAAGGCTGGTATCATCTTTAATATTCTCATGTGAGTGTCTAATAGCGTTCATTGCTAAACTCGTCTGGTGTAAGGCTGGTATTATCCTACATGTTCTTGTGTGAGCGCCTAAGAACCTCCATGGGTAAAAGTCGTCTGGTGTAAAGCTGGCATCATCCTACATATTCTCCTGTGAGGATCTAAAATCGTCGATTGCCAAACTCGTTTGGTGTAAAGCTGGCATCGTCCTATATATTCTTGTCTTACTATTTGAAAAAAATAAGCATATATATTTTGTATCATTTAAAAACCTCCATTGCTAAACCCATCCGGTGTCTGGCTGGCATCAGCCTATATATTCTTGTCTTACTATTTGAAAAAATAAGCATACATCGCTAAACTTGTATGGTGTAAGGCTAGCATCATCCTACATATTCTCATTGTGTGAGCGTCAACAAACTTCCATTGCAAAACTTGTCTGGTGTAAGGCGGGCATCACCCTACCACTGGAGGTTAATTATCTTCTTATCATCCGAAAGCATCTGAATCCTAGGAGATCCCCCCACCCCCCCACCCACCCACCCCCACTCCACCTCCCACCTGTCCCAACCGCCCAGAGTTCGTTCCTACTTCTATTGCAACGGTGTTGGATTGATTGCCCCTGGTGGACATAAAAGATACTAAGTCCTGCGGGTCGAGCCGATGGCCACACACACGTGAGTTGTGAATGGCTGACTGGAGGCCTTGAAGGGTTGGTCTGCATTAGTCACGAAGGTCGTGGTCACGTGGGCACTTTCATCTACCCCCTCCCCCTCACCTGCACATTGATGACACTCCCTGTGATGTACTAATTGATGGGTTGGCCTTGTCAAAACGCTTTACATGGCCGCTCATTTGATTTGTAGTTTCCCAAATTGATGGGATTGATATCGGAGCTATTGATTTTAGCCTGAGGCGATGCGGTTGGGGGGGGGGGGGTGAAATTGGGGGGAGGTGAGATGTTATCTAAGAATGTGGGTCTTCCGGACCACCATTACTCATGGATGTGTGTGTGGCCGAAACTAGTAGTAGCAATGAGATTCAACTTACTCAAACATCATGTTTGCTATTAAGGTTTGCTTGTTTGTTGTTGTTTATGTCCTAGCAACATATAACGTCTTATATGTATGGGTACCGACAAGTTATATTGCACACTCATGGTGACTTTATAGTGGTGCCCCACTGGGAGATCAGACCACCAGCAACATTGACCTGATATCCCACTCAGTCACATTCTCCTGACACTGAGCCAACGGGTCCTTGCCCTATCCTAATAATGCCAAGCGTCTGGCTAGGAAGCGACAAGTATCAATTTTTACGTAATTGATTTGACTCAACCAGGGTTCAAATGAACTGCTATTAATGGGATTGTCTCCATCTGTGCCTGCTCTTCAACTAACTGCGGAATAGGATGCCACCCTGGGTAGAGCACTTGCTTTCTCCTGCATGGGATCAATCCCTGACTGAGACAAACCAAAGGCTTACAACATGTATATATGTCGCGATGTTGCCTGGACTCTGCTACTAGTGGGGAAGCACTGTATAGTCACTAAAGCCGTGTTTACACGGGCGAGTTAAGTCGCTTCATATAAATCGCCTTGCCTTGTTCGCCTCACATTCGCCGTGTAAACACGACTCTGAGGCGGATTAGGGCTGATTCGCTTCATATGATTCACTTTATGTAAACCACCTTGCGAGGTGGTTTATATGAAGCGATTCAGCGAACATTGTTGGAAGGGAAGGTGAATGGCAGCAGAGGGAGAGGGAGACCAAGAACATCATGGTTTACAAATATTTCACAGTGGAGAGGCTTGAATTATTCACAGTCTATCAGAACAGCACACCATCGGGACAAGTGGAGAACCATTGCATCCAACCCTCGAATAGAGGACGGAACTATTGATTGATTGACAGCTTGTTCCCGGGCGGTGATAGTGTAAAATAGCGGTGCTCGCCGGCTACAAGCTCAGCTGTAACTATCGCTGGTGCCCAGCAGTGTTAGGGACCGATTAGGCCGAAATCTATTGAATGCGATCATATTTAACAGAATTACATACTCAAATAATGAAATTTAATTAAATTAACCCTAAATTCCAAGCGATATTAATGTAGCAGCTATTTTATTGTCAAATCGACGAGTGTAAACTAAACAAATAGCAGTGCTTGCCGGCTACAGGCGGAACACTAAGGCTGCTGGTTCCCGGTGCCGAAACACTTTCAAACTCGGTCCGTGTAAACGGGCCACTACATCGCTTCATATAAATCGATTTGCCTAATTCGCTTCACAATTGCCCATGTAAACACGGCTCATGACTGCGGACTGTCATGAATCAGTGGTGTTAACTTAGATATTGCTGGGATATTAAACCACAATATGCAAAACATAATCAGAAGTTAACCCTCAGCAGTTAAACTAAGGAAAATTGTTTGTAGATTGCTAGTTACCTCATTATCGTTGCTCCATACCTCCATGCTCCACAATGCACACAGCCTCTTCCTCTACGTCCCTGATCAGCAATTCTGAATGTCCAGACTCGTAAGAATAAACACGCAGTTCATCTTGCTCGACCTGCTAACTATAGCCATATAATATTTCAGAGAAACCCCACTGAAATTGGCTGCAATGTTCACATAGTGTTTGATTCTGTCGACAGAAGAGACATGTCCCGCTCCCCCTTGCCCACTGCACTTTGGACTCTACTCTGGGTGGAATGACAAGCCAAGCCCACCATCCATCGACCCAATTGGCCAGTGGTTCCATCACACCTTTTTCTGCTGTCAATTCTAAATCACTGCCATTTTCGCACTTCGCAGCGAGCCAGTGACACGCCAACTTTTTCCGCCCATTCGCCGCTACTACTGTATTGTTTTCTCCTTGTAGGGCTGGGCCAAAATGCTAATGTTTCTTATCTGTAACCACATGGGCGCGGTGGCCGAATTGGTAGAGTGTGGGCCTCGCGGTAGAGCATGGGCCTCAGGAGTTCCATTACGCAAGCGTTCGAAACCTGGTCGAGTCAAACCAATGACTTATATAATTGATACTTGTCGCTTCCTAGCCTGGTGCTCGGCATTAACAGGATAGAGCAAGGACTGGTTAGTTCAGTCGATCAGTTAGTTCAGTTCAGTTAGTTCAGTGTCAGGATAATGTGACTGAGTAGGATTTTGAGTCATGGTGCTGGTGGCTTTATTTGCCAGTGGGGCAGCACTATGAGGTTGCCATGAGTGTGCACTGTCACAAGTCGGTACCCGTCCTGATAGGACCTTGGGTGTTGCCAGGATGTAAAACTCCAACAACCAACCAACTTTCTGTGAACTATGTTATACCTGCACTTCCACTCCATGACATTCCTTTACCGAATCATTCCTTTTCTGCTTATGACAAGTATCTCTCTGCTAAATATATCTTTGCTAACCTACCCTAATCCTAAGCTAACTACCACATGAGGACGTTTATCATTCACATGTCCACACTCCTTGTAAATCATTTTCTAGATGTGCCAGATTCATTGTACGTCCTTTTGGGGCAATATACCATATTGGTGTGACTCTTCTTAATTAATAATTCCTATGTGGTGTTCTTTGGTTGTTTCTGCTTTTTGTTAAGGTTTCCCTTGTACTATATGGGTAGCTCCTCTTTAATCAATTTCTTATTTGGATTAGTTGCCTTATTCTTCTGACTTTTCTAGATTGGTCATTTTGGTTGCTGATCCTTTCAATTAATGTCCTATATGATGATGTTTGAGAACCCGAGAGGAGGAGATCATGGTTGACGGAAACAAGCTGAACTCTGTTCCGGAATTCACCTACCTCGGAAGCACTATATCAAGTGATGGACGTATTGATGCTGAAATACAGAGGAGAAGGGCCAAGGCTAGCGCATCTTTCGGCTGACTACACCAGAGACTCTGGATCAACCACCATGTGTCCATTCGGGTCAAAGGCAAGATCTACCATGCAATTGTGCTATCCACCCTACTACACGGAGCCGAGGCATGGACAGTGTACAGACGACAGGTGAAAAAACTGCATGCCTTCATGATGCGACATCTGCATTCATTCATGAGGCTAACCTTGAAGAACAAAGTGACAAATAAGGAAATACTCGAACAGACGGGGCTGCCCTCTATGGAAGATCTTCTGATCAAAAAGAATCTCTGGTGGACTGGACACCTCATGAGGATGTCATCAGACAGGCTACCAAAGCAGATCCTCTATTCTCAACTGTCTTCTGGTTACAGAAAGAGAGGGCGCCCTCATCTCCAGTTCAAGGATACCATCAAGAGAAACCTGAAGCTGAGAGACATTAAGACCGACTCATGGATGCAACTCTCACAGGAGAGAGCTAAATGGAGAGCGGCAGTCAAGTAATGAAAGCAGGCTTTGTCACATCGCTACCGACAGCATGATGATGATGATGATGATGATGATGATGATGATGATGACGACGTTAGCTACACCTCGTTTTAGTTAATTATAACGGTCAATTTGGTATTTTCCTCCTTCATTTCTTTTGTATCGGTCACTCTAGTTGTTTTCCTTTTTAGTTAAGGTTGCATAGTCCGATGCTTTTGAGTTTCTGCCATTTTATGCGATAAATACATTATGCTGATCGTTATGATCTACGTTACGTTAGTTTGAAGTAACTTTTAATTTAAATGGCTAACTTTGGAGATATTTGACGTCAAAACATGCCAAATTAATTTTGGCAAGCTTGTCAAAACTCTGACACCATAGACTTCAGTACTAACAGGTTCAAATAAATTTGACTTATTACGATGTTCGATGCAGAAACAAATGCTTAATACGTGCACCAATATCTACGCTGCATATGTAGAATCAAATCTAGATAAGTGCCTTGTTTTTGAAGATTTAATGTTTTCATCGGACTATGCAACTTTAAAGTTGCATAGTCCTATGGTTTGCCATTCTGCCATGTTTTCTTAGATAAAGATATGAGATGTTCTCTGTGGCAGAGTGGTTAGAGTGTCTGACTGTTTTCTAGGTGGAACTCCTAATCTGAATGTCAGTGGTTCGATTAGCTATGCCCCCACCTCTGCCAATTTGGATTTCCACCGCTGTGTATAACTTACAGCGTCATCAAAGGCCAGTTGCTCTCATACCATATCTATGTGGTGTGGGAGGTTAAAAATCCCTTGGGTCGCTAAAAGTGTAAGCTTGGGCTTTCTATTGACAAAGTGTCTAATGGTGAAAAGTCTATTCAGACTTATCCATGATAAGCACTATAAATCGTCAGGAAAAATAAATTGAGCATCATTATCTCTCTTACTTTAGTTTGTCCTCACTTATAATAAATGATGAGCATTGGCTATGTTTGAAGTTAGAAATGGTGAATTTGAGGGTGGGTGTGGAGCTGGAGTTGAAGGTGGATGTGGGGGGATACAGATGGATGTGAGAAATGGGTGTGGATTGGAATGTGGAGGTGAGAGATGTGGGGTGTAACCATAGTCACCGGTAGTCCAAACATCCATTGAGCTGAATAAGTTGTCAAGGGACCTCCATAAAGTAGACCTTTCAATCACAGAACTACAAACTGCCCCGATGCAATAGTTCCATTTGGTACTGCTTATTCATGTCACACCTAGACAAAAGATTCACCCCATACTTACAGTAGCGGTGAAAAACAACCCTATATCCCTGTGGTGAGTTGGTGAGCCATCCAGTCGGCCATGACTCGATGCTTCATTGGATCATACAGTAGGGGTGAAAAGCAACCCTATATAAAAGCTGGTGAACAGTTTTGAAATACTGGTTACATGAAATGAGCAGATAAATTCTTAAATTAAGAAGCAAAATATATTCTTCACATATATCTTAATATTTACCCGCTACTTTTGATTTGAAAAATATAATAAAACATGTAGTTTAATGGACTTTAAAAGTGAAATAGATGGCATTCTATCACCGCCAGGTTATCTTTTTGCATTCTTGTTCATTTTACCAAATCGGTAGCCATTTGACACTGGAACCAGAGATTGTACTTCCTGTTCTATGCTAAAGCTATTTTCACCCGTATTTAGACTAGATTGGCGCCAGCCCCCTACTACAAGTACGGGTGAATCTTTTATCTACCATGCACACAGCTTGCTTACTGGCCATGGTGAGTTGGTGAGCCATCCATTCGGCCATGACTCGACGCTTCATCAGACCTTGGCAACTTAGGTTAATTTTGATTGGACGAGACTTGTGCAGCGCACAGCATGATGGGATTGGTGACGTATGGATGGGTCTGGGCGATCTGGACACGTCCATCGATTCTGGTGAGGATGGTTTTACTAACAATCAACTCTCTTTTGTCCTCCACCTAACATTCCATGACCTCAAGCACCTGACCTAGACACCTCCGCAGCAGCACTTTATCGATCGATCTCTCTCTCTCTCTTTCCATCCGAATCTGGTGTTTTTAGAGCGAAACGCACACTCCTCGAAATGTTGTCTGCTGCCTCTGCTTTTCGTGCGGTTTGCACATGCCCATTGGTTGGAGTAATCGAGTGCGCGCGCTGAGGAGTGAGAAAGAGGCGAGATGGCTCTGTGGGAGGGGATGGGGGTGTTGGAGTGAATGTAGAGACGGGTGAGAATGGGGTTGAGCAGGAGGGAGAGGAGGGAAGGGGTGAGCTGATGACAGAGAAGATGACAGAGAAGCGGGAAAGGAGGGGGATACAGAGGAGGGGGAAGAGGAGAGGGGAAAGAGAGGCGGAGAGGAGGGCAGGAGGGGGAACAGGAGGAAGCGAAGGAAGAGGAGTGAGAGGAGGGGGAGAAGGCGAAGGAGTAGGGGGAAGAGGAGGGGGTGAGGGAGTAGTGTAGGGAGGGGGTGTTGCATCGGAGAGGAGAGTGAGAGAAGGGGGGGGGGGGGAAGAGGGAGAGGAGAAGGAGTAGTAACGAGAGGCGGGGAGGAGAGGAGGAAGGGGGAGAAGGAGAAGGAGGAGGAGGGGAGGAGGGGAGGAAGAGGAGGATGAGGGGCAGTAAGGTAGAGCGGAGGTGTTGCATCGGAGAGGGTAGGGAGGGGAAGAGGGAGAAGAGGGAGAGGGGGGAGGGAGGAAGAGAGACGGGGAGGAGGGGATGCATGGAGGAGGAGGAGGTGAGGAAAGAGAGGAGGAGGGAGGAGAAGGAGGGGGGAAGAGGATGGGAGGAGGAGGGGAAAAGGGAGAGAAGAGGGGTCAGATGGAGGGGGTGAGGAGGGGAGGAGGAGAAGGAGGAGGGGGTAGGAGTTGGGAGAAGGACAATTTGGAGGGGGAGGCAGAGGAGGAGAAGAGGAGATGAGAAGGAGGAAAAGGGGGTCAGATGGAGGAGGGGAGGAGGGGAAGGAAGAGGAGGAGGATCAGATGGAAGAGGGGAGGAGGGAAGGAAGGGAAAGAGGGGTAGAAGGAGGAGGAGGAATGACAGGAGGAAGGTGGTTGCATTTTGATGCTTGATTGCCGCCCGCCGACACAACATGCTTTATTGTCGTGCTATGATGTGTTTACTGGCGCGAATGGTCACGAGCTTCCCGCCAAAAGCCTGCTGCCCCATTACCGCCGGCAGCCTCACTCCCGCCAGATGGAAATTGACTCGTTGGCGAGGCCCGGAGGGGGCGGGTCGGCAGCGAGGTCGAATCCCGCGTAATCCCGTAATAACCGCGGGAGCTGATCCGAGTTCCGCGTTTGCCCACGAGAGGGCGCCACCGTGTTTGTGGCGTGAGGAACGTTTGGCGGTTTTGTTTTTTGTTCTTGTTGTTTTTGTTGTTTGTTCGAATGTCGTCTGGGTGTTGATTTACTAGTAGGTTTGTCGTTGATGTTCACCGATCGGTTCATTGAAGAAAAGAGGGATGAGAAGGACGGGAAGGACGGGGAGAAGAGGAGAAGGGGAGAATGGGAAGAACGGGAAGGATGGGAAGGACGGGTAGGACGGGAAGAACGGGTAGGACGGGGAGAATGGGGAGGACGGGGAGAACGGGGAGGACGGGGGAAATGAAAAGAACGGAACAACGGGAAGCATGGGAAGAATGAGAATAACAGGAAGAACCGGAAGAACAGGACGAAGGAAGAACAGGAAGAATCGGAAGAACGAGAAGAACTGGGAGAATGGGATGAACGAGAAGAACGAGAAGAATGGGAAGATTTGGAAGAATGGGGAGAACGGGAAGAACGAGAAGAACGGGAAGAACGAGAAAACAGGAAGAAAAGGAAGAAAAGGAAGAACGGGAAGAACGGGAAGAACGGGAAGAACGGGGAGAACGGGAAGGAAGCGGAAATGGGAAGAATGGGGAGAATGGAAAGAATGGGAAGAACGGTAAGGACGGGAAAACTAGAAGAACGGAAAGAACGGGAAGAACGGGAGGAGAACGGGGGAAAACTGGAACAACGGGAACAATGGGAAGAACGAGAAACGGGAAGAATGGGGAGAACGGGAGTAGAACGGGGCAAACGGGAACAACGGGATGAATGAGAAGAACGGGAACAACGGGAACAACGGGAACAACAAGAAATGGTGTCCTATGCAGACGATGTATTCACTGTGTACATTGATATCCTATATATTTCTACTTTTATCGAATAAAATATAATTGTCGGTGATTTTGTGATCAGTGAATGTGTCAGTAAAAGTGGACGCAGTGTGCCCGGACTGGGAGAGGAGGCCTGTCGATACGTGAGCTGTCACGTGGTGCTCCCCAGCAGCCAATGAGCTGAGCACTGAAGAGTGATTGGCAAATAGAGAACTGTTTGACGAGGTTTTTGTGCGTGCTTTTTTTTTTACGGATGTTGTAATCAGGATCTGTATTAGCAAAGCACAGTTCTCTGAAAGTGAGTGAAAGTGACTGGCATATATCTGTCATCTGCAGAGTACACAACTTGCCAGTGTCAAGGTAGTTTTGTGGTAGTATCATGACAGTACTATGGTAGTCCCATGGTAATATTGCCACAGTATCAACGTTCTCTCATGGTAATATCACCACAGTATCAAGGTTGTCTTGTGGTAGTATTGTGACAGTATCATGGTAGTGTCTGCTAATATCACCACACTATCAAGGTTGAAACCCGGGGTAGTATTGCGACAGTATCATGGTAGTGTCTGCTAATATCACCACACTATCAAGGTTGTCTCGTGGTAGGATTGCGACAGTATCATGGTAGTGTCTGCTAATATCGCTACACTATCAAGGTTGTATCATGGTAGTATTGCAACAGTATCATGGTAGTGTCCAGCTAATATCGCCACACTATCAAGGTTGTCTCGTGGTAGTATTGTGACAGTATCATGGTAGTGTCCTGCTAATATCGCCACACTATCAAGGTTGTCTCGTGGTAGTATTGCGACAGTATCATGGTAGTGTCCTGCTAATATCGCCACACTATCAAGGTTGTCTCGCGGTAGTATTGCGACAGTATTACAGCATTCTCGCCGTGTGGAGGAAGGACAATATCACAATATCCCATAAATAATTAAATATATATCAGTTATCACCACTTTATTAAAGATATATCAAATATCACCACTTTACTTACACCTGACCAATTCACACCTGCATTACCTGTCTGACACATGTGTCTAATTAAACAACACTTTCTCTTTGCAGGTGAGCTAATGTTAAGTGACGTGGTGCTCTAAATTGTGTAGAATGCAGATAAGTATGTATATTACGCCTAAGGCCAAATAACAAATTTTAAGTTTGTGATCGTCCCTTTGAAATAAAAATGTGGGTCGACAGGCGGTTTTTATTTGTTCTCCCTCCACTCTCCACCCTGCTCCTTCCACTTCCCAGTTCCCTCCCAATCACCCCTCAAATCCCTCTCCATTCCTTTCCGCCACTGCCCTGTCCATTCCCACCTCTTCATTCCCCTTTCTCTTTCACACTCCATCTATCCTCCTCTACACGCTCCTTTCGATTTCTCACTCCACCCGCCTTGTCCGTTTAACAGTTTTAAAACAAAAGAATAAAGTAAAAATCAGGGGCGGGCGATTTTTTAGGCAAGGGCGGGGGCGATCATAAATTGTTGTTGGGGGAGGCCTAATTTGATTAAATCGGGTCTACGGATGGTAAAATGATGTCTATCAAAATGTCGATATTTTCCTTTTAAATGTTAAAATGAGTTATTTCTAATATTGAGTTTTCTACTCGTATAAGAAGACGGGATAGCCGAAGGACTTCAGCTTCCACTTCCCATTTGGCAGAATCCCGGGTTGGAATCCTGGCCGAGTCAAATCAATGACTTAGAAATGTATACTTATCACCCCTGGTCACTAGCCTCATCATCATCATCATCATCATCAATCCTTTAACTGTGCAACCAGTTTTCTCCATTTTGCCCTGTTCTCCACTGCCCTCTGGGTGTTTACGCAGTTTTGCACCTGAACTCTTCAGCAATCCAGTGAGTGAAAGGAAGGCAGCTGAGGCGTGGGTGAGCAGGCTCAGGTCATGAGGACTAGTAGATGACCTAATGAATAGGTGACCAGCCGATGACTTAGTGGCTGGGCAGTAGATGAATCTTCCAGCTTATTATACTTGTATAATGGCTTATAATATCAGTACTCCAAAGTGGGCATATAAGGTGTCCGTAGCGCGAAATTTGACTTATTTTAACCCTTTTTAAAACACTTCAATCTCCATTAATTCTGCCTCCTTTGAAATATAAATTATATGAAATTAAAGCTTATTCTTTTGTCTTTTAGGGTATTTGATTTTTAGTTAACATTATGAAATAAATTAGAGTCAATGGAAACTTGTTTGGGGGTACCATCGGCAGCTCTGTGCATGCTCGCCAAGTTTGTTTTCATCCAGTCTGAGCTACTCCCTTCCCTAATATTGATACCTTGGTGAGCAAAGTGACCTGAGCTAAAAATAACCACCATTGAAAGACAGAGAAGAAACTAGGCTTCATTAGTATATCAAGCATGGCTGTTTTTAAGTGGGAAATTTGATTGAACTGAAGGAGTGAAAACATTAAGACATCAATCCTCCTTGAAAATTGATCAGGATCATGCTGAAAATGATATCATCAGAAAGCTCAAGTCTTCCTCTCCCTAACCAGAACATTATTTGGTTGAGCTTTATATCATGCTCATCAAGGTTGGTCTGAGAAGTGACTGCTGCAAGAATGTGGCTATTGTCAGCTTGCGATGCCTAGAAGTGAATTTTGTCTTTCTTTCTTTTTATCAGTTAGAATATTATGTCATCATGTAGAGCTTTTAATTCTGGTTATCTTGGTATAAATATTGCAGTGTTGGGCCAATTAGAACGGGAGTTATGCTATTTTTCTTAATTTTACTGAATTTATTATTGGTGGTTGCTGGAAATTAAGAAATTTAGCAAGTTTGACATGAAATTTCAGAAAGAATACTAACAATGATGGTCGGTAAAAAATTGAGCTTCTTATTTGTACTATAGAGAATGGGATTCTTTAATATTGGGCAGATCATATGCCAAATAGCTTCCAGGTGGGACCCTAAAAACCAAGATTTGGCTAATTGGCTCTGGTCTGAGGGTTCCTCGTGAGGCTGGGCTGGGCTGTGGTCCGTGATGGGCGACTGGCGCTGGGTGGTGATGGGAGCCTTACTGAGGGGGCGCTGGGGCCCGACTGGGAGGTGGTTGCCGATGAGGTCGGCAGTGCCGCGGCGGTGGTCTGGCCGCGCCTCGGGAAGGCTGGGCTGGGCTGGACTGTGGTCTGAGGGTGAGGAGGTTGTCGGCTTCGAGGTGGTTGTGAGGCGCCGGAGAGGGCCCCCCCGGGCCGGCCGGGGGGGGGGGCCGGCGGATCAAAAATCCGCCGAGGCGGCCGGGGTCTGTGCCCCCGGGGCGGTGCTTGAGGTGGTGGGGGGGGGTGGGTGCGCTCCCCTGGTGAGGTGTGCCCGAGGTGATGTGACGGGCGGTGGGCTGTACGTCGTCCGAAGCCGACGGGCCGTGATGTGTCGGAGGGCAGCCTCGGGGCCCGAGGGCTGGTCCCGCGGCGCCGGGGAGGGACCCGGGGCCGAGCTGGGCGAGGCGCCTCCCGGCGTGCCCGAGGAGGGGGCCGGCGTGGCCGCGGCAGTGTCCGGGGTCCCTTCCGTGGTGCTTGATGCGGCGGCCCCCTCCTCGGGGCGGGCGGGGGCGTCCCCTCGGGCGCGGCGGTGAGACGGCTGCCGCGCGGTGCTTGAGGCGGCGGGGGAGGGCGCGCCTCCGTGGGGGCGTGTGCCCGAGGTGCTGGGATGGGCGGTGTGCCGTACGCCGTCCGCCTCGGGGCGGGCGGGTGGGGTGGCGTGGTGCCAGAGGGTTGCCCTCGGGCTCTCCTCGATTCGATGGCGTCCAGGCGTGCGTGTGGAGGGCGGCGGTGGTGGCGCGCTGGAGGGCCCGAAGGTCGAGGAGAGCCTTGAGAACCTGAGTTATCTCGGTGCCCGAGGGTGCCGACGGAGAGGCCGGGGCCGAGGAGGCCGACGCGCCTCCCGGCGCGCCCGAGGATGGTCCCGGCGCGGCCAGGGCGGTCGCCCGGGGGCTGTGGCGGCCCGTGCCTTTGCCGTGTCTGGGCATCCTGGAGCGGTCCGAGGGGATGCAGCGGCCCGAGGTGAAGAATCCCAAGCTGAAGAAAGGAGAGATCTGGGAGGCGGCAGGAAGGCGAGTGCCTGAGGGAGGCCAGGGGGCGGCATTATAAGGGGAGAGGGAGGGGCGACAGCAGGTGAGTGTGAAAGCTGCCGGCCCGGGGGAGGGCGACAGGTGGCGAGCAGCGGCGTCGGGCGAGGCGTGAGCGCCGCGCGACGCGGAGGGCGGGGGGGGCGCGCCGCGCCGTCTGCCGAGGTGAGAAAGCAGCGCGACAGCGCGGGCGGGGGGAGGGTCTCTTCCTCTCCTCGCATCAACCGTAATGCTCGCATTACGACCAATTTGGAAATGTGTACAAATCGGGGTAAAAAATGTTATCTTTAAACACTCATACCGTTGCAGCTATTCAATCGATCTAAATGATTTGTATATCATTGAGATCCAATTTAAAAGATCTGTACAGATATATAACTTGTAATACTGACACTGTTGACAAAAAAAATCACTTTGGAGTATAGCATATAAAATCACCGTCACCTACAGCCAAATTAACTTAACATTGCATAGTCCGATGATTTTGAGTTTCTGTCATTTTTCTGAAATAAATATATTATATTGATCATTATTGTCTACTTTGCTTCAACTTGAAGTAACGTTTATTTTAAATTATACACTTTTGAGATATTTGAAGTGTAAGCATATGAAATTAGTTTTGGCAAGCATGCCAAAATTATGACACCACAAATGTCTGCAGTAACGGGTTCTATTAAATTGATTTGATGTTCCCTTCTATGCAGAAACAAATGCGTAATGAATGTACCAGTATCTAAGTTTGATATGTAGAATAAAATGTAGATATTTGTTTTGGTTTTCAAAATTTGATCCTTCATCGGACTATGCAGCTTTACACTTGTATTTCACATATGCACATGTGCCAGCGATATTCTTGTTCTAAGGCAGAAATCAAATTAACTGGTGATATATGAATGTGCATGAGTCCATATGTCTGCTAGCGATGTGAATAGCCACAACATTGAAGTGCGCCATCTGGCGTCCAGTGTTTAAAGTGATGCATAAATATATGAGCTTTATAATATATTATGTGAATATGATTCTACTCTACGTAAGACACACTGAAACACAACTGTTTTCCCGGGTGTTGATTTATTCGTAGCGTGTGATCAGCAGAATCTGTCAGGCTGGATGAAGGCAGCGTGAAATGCAAAGAGTATTCTTGTAAAGAACCACCGTCTCCCCTAATTGTCGCGAAGAGGGGAGAGGGGGAGGGCAGAGGTGCCACCTGGAGGGAAGGAAGGGAGTAGGGCTGCTTGGAGCAGACAGCCTGCCCTCCAGGCCCGCACACCACCAGCAACCACCTACCAACAACTACAAGGAAAGGTCACAGGCAGTTGGAGAAGAAAATATAGCGATACACGATAATTACATTCCATCATAATATACGCATAAGACTTTATACATAACATAATGGATGCACCCCTCATACCAATTAGCCCTTCCGTCCGCCCTCCAACCCACCCCCATTCCTGCACCCTCACCCCCTCCCCATATCCTAGCCCTTCTCCTCCAGCTCCGCTCCCCTCCCCAGCCCTTCCCTGTTCCTCCCCTTCCCACTTCCCGACTGCTGGCTCCCCGGCCAACTCCATCCTCCACCCCCTATCTTTTCCCTCTCTCCCCACCTTCCCTTTACCCTGCCTCTCCGCTCTCCTCCCCAACCCCGGCCCGGCCCCTACCCTTCCCCACTCCTTTACCCTCCCCCCTCCCTCACCCTCCCTCCTACCCACACCCCTTCCCCCACACCTTCACACTCCACTACCTCTCCGCCCACCTCCAATCCCCACCCTGACCTCCAGCCCCACCCCACCTACCTCCACTGAGTCTTCTCCCCTCCCCAACCCCACCCGGCCTCCACCTACACCCCGACCCTTCCCCACCCCCACTCCACCACCCTGTGAACCCCACCACCCCACTACCTACACCCTGTAACGTATGTGTACAAGGCGTATAGCCGAGGCACTGTGACATCAGGGCACATGACCCGTGGTGCAGGCTGAGAGTGTAATGTACGTCTGAACACCTTGAGTAGCGTGATGGAACTGTTTATTTACATACGTGTTACCCAGCATGCCCCATACATGACGTCACGGTTACCTGACACGGATCATTACATCTCAGGTCATGGAACTATTGGCCGAACTCGCTATGAACACAGGTACCCTAAGTGAAAAGTTAACAAAGATTACCTGTCTTAAATGTCAATATAACAATCTAACACAACACATTTTCCCTTTTCTGATGTTTTTTTCTTGATCAGCGTTCTCAAATGTAGCCGATGTGACTCCAAAGGTGCACATGCCAACACCGTATTGTAAGTCAAAGCAAGTTCTAAAGAACCCTAACTGTTCGGTGGACGAATGTGTCTAGCATAAGTGTTTTATTTTTTTTTTTTTGTGTTTTTTTTTTTTTTTTTTTTTTTTTTTTTTTTAGCGTGATGGAACTGTTTATTTACATACGTGTTACCCAGCATGCCCCGTACATGACGTCACGGTTACCTATGACACGGATACATAACAGAGAGGACCAGAAATAAACACTTGCATACTGGACGTTGTGGTGTTTGATTGTCTTATATGATAGATACTACATGGTGTCAGATCGTGTACAGAAACCAAGGAACGTTCACAAAGTCACCATGGCGCTCTCAGCTCTAAAACCACCACTACCATTAAGCCTAGAAGGAAATTTGGCTATGAACTGGCGTGCATGGTATCACGCATACAAAATATACTGCATAGCCACAGGGGCTGCCACCAAGGCAGAAAAAGTCCAGTACTGCATATTTGTACACATAGCCAGACCAGAGGCGCAGAAGTTGCATTTGATGTTCAAAATGCCCGACAGCCAGAAGGGCAAAATTGACCCCTTAGTAAGAGCCTTTGAAGAGTACTGTGTAGAGAAAAACACGGTTGTCAGGTATACATTTAACTCTTTCAATCAAACTAATGAGTCTATTGACGCTTATATCAGAGAGTTAAAACACCGAATATCTTACTTTGACCATTTAGAAATGGAAGATGCTTTGCTATGTGACAGGTTGGTGTGCGAAGTAAAAGAGGTGAAGCTGAGGGATAAGTTACTGCAAACACCAAACTTATCATTGGACAGATGCCTGGAAATGTGTCGTTTAAGTGAAAATACTCACGCCCAACTCCACCCGGAGGGAATCAACCAGTCTGAGGAGCAGATAGACGCGGTGAGCAAGCAGGGAATCTACACATCATGGACGGGTCTGAATTCAGCAGCACCATGTGAGCGCATGTGGCACGACCGAGGGACACGCCCCTCTACACCCCACCGCCCATCCCTAACCCCCACTCAACCACCCTGTTAACCTATTATCTGCATGCAATAGGCCTACCCCACGGAGTCTTCTCCGCTCCCCAACCCCACCCCGGCCTCCACCACCACCACCCCACCACCCCACCACCCCACCACCCCACCACCCCACCACCCCACCACCCCACCACCCCACCACCCCACCACCCCACCACCCCACCACCCCACCACCACCCCCACTCCACCACACTGTGAACCTATTACCTGCATGCAATAGGCCTACCTCTACTATGGGAAGGCACAGAGGGGTCACACTGTATGCTAATTACAAAACCACGCGGTCTCCGCCGTCGGCATCTTTCTAGGTCACCTGATTCATAGCGAGGCTGCCCGGTGCCCCCCCCCCACTCACATCCACACACCAACACACCCAAACACATTCATCGTATTACCTAATCACTCACTATTGGCCAGCAACAGCAAGTGTAAATAATAGTGTCTTAATAAATAACCTGTTCCATTTAAAACATTTAGACATTTTGTTATTCACAATTTCTATACATATTCTACAATCATAAAGTAACCTGTTGAGATTAGAAATTGTAGGAATGGTGGAACCATTAATGGTTGTCTTCCCACTGCCCCTTATAAGTTATAAACAAAATAATCAATGAAGCAAAATCATGAGCCCTGGAGCTAATATAGAAATATCCTACAGACTGCTCTTCAAGGAGAAAAACACATGTTAGAAAAAGATACAATAAGATTATTAATCTACAATTCTCATCACAATCCCCACAGCCAAAGGTTCTCAATCACTTCGGATTTCGCCTTAGTTGGTTGGCTGGTTAGTTGTTGGAGTTTTACTTCCTGGCAACATCTAAGGTCATACCAGGAAGGGTACCAACTTGTGACAGTGTGCACTCATGGTGACTTTATAGTGATGCCCCACTGGGAGACCAGGCCGCCAGTTCCATGACCTGGTATTCCACTCAGTCACATTATCCTGACAATGAGCCAACCAGTACTTGCCCTATCCTAATAATGACGAGCCCCTGGCTATGAAGTGGTTTCATTTTAGTTCTTGTACTATTACCGGGCGCGGTGGCCGAATCGGTAGAGCACAGAACTCGCGTGCACGAGATGGGGACTTTGGTTCCTGTTCGAGTCAAATCCATGTCTTATCAAATTGATTGTTGTCGCTTCCCAGCCTGACGCTTGGCATTAATAGGATAAGCCAAGGACTAGTTATCTCAGTGTCAGGATAATGTGACTGAGTGGGATATTGGGGCACAGTGCCAGTGGCCTGATTTACCAATGGGGAAGCACTATAAAGTCACCATGAATGCGCACTGTCACAAGTCGGTATGACCTTAGATGTTTCCAGGACGTAAAATTCCAACAACCTACCGCTTATATTGGGCAATGTATGGAGAGGAACCCTCTCGCGGACAAAGAAATGTGCAAATCAGCTGCACATATGTTACAGTCAGAGAGCTAGGGTGTTGATATAGGGATTTATTCATTTATTTAGCCGTGTGTTTGGGATTGGATGGTTGGTTGTTGGAGGTTTACGTCCTGGCAACATATAAGGTCATATCACGACGGGGATTGTGGTTACAATAAACAGGCAGTGAGAAGAGCGAAGCGAGGAGAGGAAAACAAACACACCAAAGGGAAGTGTCGAGTGAGCAGGTCAAGAGAAGGCTTCAACTTGAGCAGGGCGCTGATTTGCACCGGAAGTAGACTGAGCCGGGGGCAAATTGAGAACGAGAACGAGAATTGAGAACGAGGCACATGGCGCGGGGCAGTCTGGGACAGCCGACAGAGGCGTCCATTAGTGTGGTGAAGGTCACTTAGACCCCGCTAGATGGCGCCTGGGCGATAATACAGGTGACATATAAATGACATCTGCTGACTAGCACAGAGTGCCTTTCCCGAGGTACCTTGCCCCGTAACCGGAAGTACATGTGTGCGCGTGTGTGTGTGTGTCTGAGTGAGAGTGTGTGTGGCGGGAACTCATCGTGCTGTTTCCATGGAGCCCCACGCCGTCGCCATGATGTCGTCTGCTGCACACAATGCTGGTTCCCGCGGGAAAGGGGGTGGGTGGCAGAGGGGGAGAGCGGAGGGGGGAGTGGGACGTTGGAGCAGTGGGTGATGGCAGCGGAGAGGGGATGGTGGGGAGTGGGGAGGGGGCTGGAGTAGGGAGGGGGTGGTGGGAGGGAGGAGGGGGGTGGTGGGAGGGGAGGGGTGGTGGGAAGGGGTAGGCGGTGGTGGAAGCCGGGGGTAGTGGGAGGGGGTGGTGGGAGGGAGGATTGGGGAAGAGGGTGGGGAGGCGTGTGGTGAGAGGGGGATTGGGCAGGGGGGAGTGAGGTGGGGGTGGTGGGAAGGGGAGGGGGTGGTGAGAGGAGATAGGGGGTGGTGGGAGGGGTGAGGGATGAGTGGGGGAGGGGTGGTTGGAGGGGAGAGGGGGTGGGTGGGAGGGCGGAGGAGGTGGTCGAAGGAGAGAGGGGTGCTCGGAGGGGAGAGGGGATGGTGGGAGGGGAGAGGGGGTGGTGGGAAAGGGAACTGGAGGTGGGAGGGGGGATGGGAGGGGTAGGGGGGGGGGGGGGCTATCGGCTCGACCCACATTGCGTGTTGTTTGCTGATCACTTCCTCCTCTGCACAATAAACATGAGTACACACATGCGCTGATGCTGACACTGATACTGATACGTGACGCAGGGCCTATGATTGTTGGCGATGTTGTTAACATGTCAATTCGGAGATGTTAACATTTGGTGCTTAGTTAGGCCTCTAGTCATGCTACGGTGGTCGGTTAAAACATTATTCTCCACCCTCCACCCTCCGCCCTCCGCCCTCCGCCCTCCACCCTCCACCCTCCACCCTCCACACTCCACCCTCCACCCTCCACCCTCCACCCTCCACCCTCAACCCTCAACCCTCAACCCTCAACCCTCAACCCTCAACCATCAACCATCAACCATCAACCATCAACCCTCAACCCTCAACCCTCAACCCTCAACCCTCAAAGCTCAACCTTCCACCCTCCACCCTCAATCCTCAACCCTCAACCCTCAACCCTCCACCCTCCACCCTCAACCCTCAACCCTCCACCCTCAACCCTCAACCCTCAATGTTCAACCCTCCACCCTCCACCCTCAACCCTCCACCCTCCACCCTCACCCCTCAATGCTCAACCCTCCACCCTCCACCCTCCACCCTCCACCCTCAACCCTCCACCCTCCACCCTCAACCCTCAATGCTCAACCCTCCACCCTCCACCCTCCACCCTCAACCCTCAAGCCTACAAAACATAGGCTAGCATAACATCACCACAGTTCACATAATAACGATATTTCTGGCAATAAAGTTAATGAGTTGAGCGTCTGACTCCTATTTTTAGTAGGACCTGGGATTCAGATCATGCGGATGGAACTCTGGCCGAGTCAAATGAATGACTTAAAAATGCATGCTTGGCACTACCTAGCATGGCATTTTGGCATGTCGCATTACTAGGATAGGGCAGGGAGTAGTACACTGAGGAAGACCAGTTTTCCATGATTGAAATTTCTCCGGTTTAATCAATTAATGTACCAAAAACAAACAAAACACAGACAAAAAACTTTGCTGAGTTTGATCAATTTGTTAACGGATCCTCAATTTGTTAATGGATCCTCAATAATCGTGATCAATAAGATGCGATGGCTGTTAGGTTGTGGTATTTGGGTTCGAACCCTGACCGAGTTAAACCAATAACTTCAAAATTGATACTTATCGCTACCTAGGCTTGGTTCGGCATTACTAGAATAGGGCAAGGAGCAGTGGAATGAGGGACACCAATTGTCAGCGATTGAAATTTCCCCTGGTTAATCAACTAATGTGCCAAAGATATAATTTTAAAATGAAGGATAAGGGTGGGGGAGACAGTCAACCTACAACCGGCATACAAAGACGGCAGCTCGCAGCTTCGGTCTTTCTTTAGACACCAGCTGGGCCATATGCAGGAGTCAGTGTTAGCGAGCCAAAACGCGTTTAGAGGGGATTTCTGGTTTAGCGCCGAAAAGTCGGTATGCACGAGTCAGTGATAGGCCTAACACCGCACGTTTAAGGTCCGCGACACTAACCCCGTTTCATAGGACGTTTAAGGGCAGTGTTAGCGTAAGGTTGTGCCGAAATCTATTCAATGCTGTCATATTTAACAGAATTACATACGCAATAAGTGAAATTTTATCAATTTAACCATAAAAGCGAACCCAGATTAATGCTACTGCCGCATTGGCGGCGATATTAATAGTGTCGAATCGACGAATATAAAGTAAACAAATCGCCGCCGTCGCCACCGCCGTGTCGACGTCGACATCCATACTGGCCGACGTCGATGCATTGGCGGCAATGTATTAGCGATTTGTTTACTTTACGCTCGTCGATTCGAAAATATAACTATTAATATCGCCGCCAATGCAGCGGTAGCCTTAATAACGCTTCGACTTTAGGGTTAAATTGATCAAATTTCACTTATTGCGTATGTAATTCTGTTAAATATGATCGCATTCAATAGATTTGAGCCTAATATATGTCTACAAATGCAGAGGGATTTCGTCAAATCTATAAATACCTTCACGTTTAGCTATAATGAAAGTGTTACGTGCTCCTGCATACGACTTGACACATGTCCCGACTTCGGTGATAGCTAAACGGTAACAGGCTCTAACACCAAACCCCGCTAACACTGACTCCTGCATATGGCCCCAGGGGCTGTATTCACAAATCGGTGTTAGGCTTAGCCGGAGTTAAGGCACTAGCCGCGGTTAGCTAGCTCAGGGTAGCGGGGGATTGGAGAAATGTGTGAATCGGTATACACCAATGTACTAGCCGGGGCGGATAGCTAAGAGTGAGTTTATTTATAGATTTGGGAATTCCCTCCAGTCGATGATATGAATAATGCTGCCAATGCGGCGGCGGCCTTAAGATTTCACTTATTGCGTATGTAATTCTGTTAAATATGACAGCATTGAACAGATTTGGGCTTAATATATTGCCGTCGATTCGGCGGCGGCAGCGGCGGCCATTTTTAGTTGACGTTGGACAGTATGGATATCGACGTCGAAGCCGCAGCGGTGATTTGTTTACTTTACATTCATCGATTCGACAGTATGCATTTCGCCACCGATTTAGCAGCAGCGTTAATATTGGTTTGAATTTAGGGTTTATTTAATCAAATATCACGTTTAGAGTATGTAATTCTGTCAAATATGATCGCATTGAATAGATTTGGGTATAATATATTGCCTATTCGGCGGCGACGGTGACGGCGGCGGCGATGTATGGTTTGTTGACGTTGGACAATATGGATATCGACGTCACTGCAGTGGCGGCGATTTGTTTACTTTACATTCGTCGTTTCGACAATATTAATATCACCGCCGATGTAAATTTGTTAAATATGATCGCATTGAATAGATTTGGCTGTAATATATCGGCGGCCGCCACACTAACCGGACGGGGTAGGCCCTTACCCCACATCAAAAAGTGGTTTAGCTTAGCCTAGGCTAAATTTTGCAGTTAGCGCTAACACGGATTGGTGCATACCAATTTCTCACATTTAGCCATGTGGAGCTAGCCTAGCCATGGTTACGGCCCTAACACTGATTCGTGCATACGGCCCCAGAGTAGGTAAATTGATAAGAGATCTATTACAACTCTGCTGCAGTATTTCTCAGCTTAATTCATAAGCAGAAGTAGTCGATGGAGAAGAGCTATTGAAGAGATTTACCAAGGGTTCGCCGCTAAGTGTTACCAGAGGGAAGTTTACAATTTGCTCTATGTTATAGAATAGGTGCATTGTCCATATTATATGGGAGCGGGACGTAGCTCAGGTGGTAGAGTGTCCACCTGTGAAGGTGTCGGTCATCCTATCGATCCTGCTCATTGAACCCTTTGGGGTTTGGGTTATTTTCCATTCCAACCAGTGGTCCAGAACTGGTTCATCAAAGGCTGTGGTATGTGCTGTCCTGCCTGTGGGGAAGTGCATATAAAAGAACCCTTACTGCTGATCGGGAAGCCTGTGTGGTGGCAGTCGGTTTCCTCCAAAGAAATATGTCAGAATAACCATATGTTTGACGTCTAATTGCCGATGATATGAAAATGAATTTGCTCTAGAGGCTTTGTTAAATAAAACAAGCTTTTTTGTCCATTTCATGGCCGTAACTGAGCTTACCAATAATGTTTTAATTAATTAGAACATCAGCATAGTGCAGGAAAAATAACCTGCAAGACTTGTATATGGAGTACATGAGTATCTAAGTGGACAGTCTCGCATCAATTAAGCTGTTAAGTGCATTGGTTTAGTAAAGTTGATGTTTTCATCAGATTATGCAGCTTTAAATGTAGGATGATAGTGCCAAGGAGCACGGGTGGCGGCACAACAGTCAAGCGGAGGAAGTGGCATAGAATAATATAAAATAGACAATAATTCCTTTCCGCGCCTTTATTCTCGCATAATTCATTTGCATCGCACACATCTTTATAACCACTCAGAAATTCACTAACAGTGTGTGTAAGACAACTTGTAAAATTGTCCGATATAATGGGATGAGGATCTATGTGAAATTACTATAATAAATTGCAACTTGTCTATATAATGATAAATGGTGATATATAAAAACCAAAGGCATATGAGGGATATGTGGAGTTGATAAACTATTACTCATTAGGTATAGAAATTGTATAGTAAAATAGTCTTTGGAGGAGTGTCACTTCCTAGAATAGTCTTTGGAAGAGTCACCTCACATACCCCCTCCCCCGATGGTATCACTGCCTAGTAATAGAAATATGTATTGTTTACCTAATGTCATAGAACCTGTGTGTGGGAGAGGACTCATAGCGATAAACAATATGAATAAATCAATGTTTATAGGTTCAGCCTTACACTTAAGGGCTCTGCCTGTGCCAAGGTTAAATCGCCCATTCCCTGTACTACTTACACGCCTAGGCCCGGGCACGGGAGGCCGTCCCAGCTGAGGGCCTGACCGGGCGGGGGCTGGATGGGGGGCGGCGGCAGGGGGATGCCCGGGTGGGCCAAGGGGTGCTCCCTAAGTTTTGGTGTGATAAATAGCGCCCGATCATGTTGGCATAATGCACGGCTTGTATATCACCGGGCAGCCAGAGAGGTCATGACCCCACATTTCTGTCTGCACCAGGAACGGCCTGTGAGGCGCGGACACTGGTACCAGCTATAGCGGGGATAGCATACTACCGCCGGTACCAGCTGTAGTCGGGATAGCATAAGAACCGCCGGTAACAGGGCTGTGACAGGGATAGCATAGGTACCGTCGGTACCAGCTGCAGCAGGAATATCATAAGTACCATCGGTACCAGCTGCAGAAGGGGTAGCATAAGTACCGCCGGTACCAGTTGTGGCATGGATAGCATAGGTACCGGCAGTACCAGCTGCAGCAGGAATAGTATAAGTACCATCGGTACCAGCTGAAGGAGGGATAGCAAGAGTACCGCCGGTAGCAGCTGTGGAAGGGGTATCATAGGTACCGCCGGTACCAGCTGTGGAAGTAGATTGAGCACCGTCGGCAGCAGGGAAATCATGAGTACCGCTTTTACCAGCTGCAGAAGGAGTAGCATAATCACCGCCGCTACCAGCCACAGCAGTGACAGTATGAGTACCGCCGGTACCAGATGCAGCAAAGATATCATAAGTACCGCCGGTACCGGCTGTAGAAGGAGTAGCATGAGTATCACCACTACCAGCTGCAGCAGGAGTAACATTAACACTGCCGGCACCAGCTGCAGCAGGGATAACATAAGTACCGCCGGTAACAGCTGCAGCAGGGATAGCATAAGTACCGCCGGTACCAGCTGCAGCAGGAATAACATTAGCGCTGCCGGTGCCAGATGTAGCAGGGATAGCATAAGTACCGCCGGTACCAACTGCAGCAGGAACAGCCTAAGTACCGCCGGTACCAGCTGCAGCAGGAATAGCATAAGTACCGCCGGTGCCATATGTAGCAGGGATAGCATAAGTACGCTGGCATCAGCTGCAGCAGGAATAGTATAAGTACCGCCGGTACCAATTGCAGCAGGAATATCATAAGTACCACCGGTACCAGTTGTAGAAGGAATAGCATAAGTACCGCCGGTACCAGCTGCAGCAGGATTAACATAAGTACCGCCGGTACCAGCTACATCAGGAATAGCATAAGTACAGCCAGTACCAGCTGCAGCAGGAATAGTATAAGTACCGCCGGTACCAGCTGCAGCAGGATTAACATAAGTACCGCCGGTACCAGCTGCAGCATTAATGGCATACGTACCGCCGGTACCAGTTGTATCAGGAATAGCATAAGTACCGCCGGTACCAGCTGCATCAGGATTAACATAAGTACCGCCGGTACCAGCTGCAGCAGGAATAGCATAAGTACCCCCGTAGCAGTTGTAGCAGGAATAGCATAAGTACCACCGGTACCAGATGCAGCAGGAATATCATAAGCACCGCCGGTACCATTTGTAGTTTGTATCACATATATAGTGTCGGTACCAGCTGCAGCAGGAATTATATAAGCACCACTAGTACACATTAGTACGTAGGTGGGTAACTTCTAAGTACACGCTCAGTCAATCCGGTAGTGAAACTAGGGCATCTCTAGATCGGAACCCATATGAATATAAGACAGAATATCAGACAGAATATCCCACAGAATATATCACAGAGCATATCACAGAATATATCCCATATACTATTACAGAATACACACTAGGCTTAAACTGTTTAGACTAGAAGACGGAGCAGATTCCCGTGACAACCTTCGTACTATCACCCAGCCCAGTGTTGTAATGCGGGTACTAGGTCCACTGTCTCTGGCCTCGCGCCCTCATCTCCTCCATATCCGGGCCCTTCGCTTGTGCCCTCTTTTCAACGGCTTCCTCCAGGGCCCATCCGTCATCTCCTTTCGGCCTGACCTTCCTCCTCCAGTAACCCTAAGCCCTCACGCCCAACTGTCCCGACCCTTCCTCAAACGGGCGTCCACCCAGGAGCCCGCCCACAGATAACTCGGTACCAGCCTCCACCCACCTCCCTCCACCCTCCACCCTCCACCCTCCACCCTCCACCCTCCACCCTCCACCCTCCACCCTCCACCTTCCACCCTCCACCCTCCACCCTCCACCCTCCACCCTCCACCCTCCACCCTCCACCCTCCACCCTCCACCCTCCACCCTCCACCCTCCACCCTCCACCCTCCACCCTCCACCCTCCACCCTCATCCGCCACTCTCCACTACCAACCTCCACCTTCCACTTCCACCCACCACCCCCAACCTCGATACTCCTTCCTCCACCCTCCACCCTCCAACTCCACCCTCTACCCTCCATCCTCCACCCTCCACCAACCACCTCCACCTTCCACCGTCCACCCTCTACCCTACACCCTCCACCCTCCACTAACCACCTCCAGCTTCCACCCTCCACCCTTCACCCTCCACCCTCCACCCTTCACCCTCAACCCTCCACCTTCCACCACCACCCTCCACCCTCCACCCTCCACCCTCCACCCTCCACCCTCCACCCTCCACCCTCCACCCTCCACCCGCCACCCTCTACCCTACACCCTCCACCCTCCACTAACCACCTCCACCTTCCACTCTCCACCCTTCACCATCCACCCTCCACTCTCCGCCCTCCACCCTCCACCCTCCACCTTCCACCACCACCTTCCACCCTCCACCCTCTACCCTCCACCGTCCACCCTCCACCGTCCACCCTCCACCGTCCACCCTCCACCCTTCACCCTCCACCCTCCACCCCCACCTCCACCCTCCACCCTCCACCCTCCACGAAATGGTATATTACCGGGGCGACACTATAACCCCTATAAGTGCGCGCTCTTACAAGTCAGTGATATAGCCTCTTGATAGGGTCTCGAATGTTGTTAGGACATAAAACTCTCACATCCAACTTCCATTCGGCTCTGACTTGTCCCAGAGAGCGTGTATTTAGATGAGAGGGACAACTCCCATGAAAATAGAGTTTGCCGGTATGCACAGTGCAAAACATTAGTTTTATTCAAAATGAATAGAAATCCAGAACCCTAACACGCTCTCTGCTTGTCCATAGGATAATCTCTCCACTCTTAGCAGTGACCATGACCATGCCCTCACATCCCAACCCCCCACTCCCAACCCCCCCACCCCAGAACCAGGTGGCGTCAGCAGCCACCCCTGGCGGGAAATTTTAGTTGAAGTTATTAACCCCGATGGGCTGCAGGTCGCGCCATTGCTTTGCCGCTACATCCGGTGGTCAGCGGGCGAATTACGACCCCACACCCATAACCACCCGCAATCATGGCTCATGAAATCGGAGCAGTATGGAGCCGGACGTTCTGATTGGACAATTTGAGGCGAGGAAAAAAGCAGGGTTGCTAGTCTCACACTGTGTAATGTTGGACGCGGGAGGGGAGTGGTTGGTTGGTTGGTTGTTGGAGTTTTGCATCCTGGTAACATCTAAGGTCCGGTGGTGGAGGGAAGGTAGGGGCTTTATAGTGCTGCCCCACTGGGAGACCAGGACACCAACACCATGACGTGGTAACCCAGTCAGTCACATTATCCTGATACCGAGCCAACCAGTCCGTTCCCTATCCTAATAATGCCGAGCACCAGGCTAGGAAGCGACAAGTATCAATGTTGTCTCCTCTACCTCTCCACCGTAAACATCCCCACCTCACAAACCTCGACTGACATATCACTTACAATCCACGCGTCATCTCAAATCAACTCCAGTCCTACCTCAGCCTACCCCTCGACGTCTTCACAGATCCACCCTTCACCACTCCACCCTCCCACGCTTCCAGCCTCGCCAACCCACCCCCCTCCACCCCAATTTCCAAGCCCTCACACGCCCGTCCATCAAACTCTCCACCCTCCAACCCCATCCAGCCCCAATCACCCACCCCTCCACCCCACCATCCACTACAGCCTCCACTCCACCCTTCACACCACTCCACACCTTCCACGCCTCCACACCCTCATCCGATCACCACCCCTCCACCCCTCCAACCCCACCTCCCTTCACCCCGCACACCTGCCAACCATCCACCCCTTCCTTCACCCCAACTCCACCCCTCCACACCCTCACCTCCTCCCTCACCCTCCACTCCACACGATCACCCCTCACCTCCGCCCCTCCAAACCCCTCACCCCCTGCACCCCTCCACCCGCCACCCTCCACTCCCTTCCACCGCCTCCAGGAGTGAACTCCACGCCCTCCACCCCTCCACCCATCCACCCCTCACCCCTCCACCCCACCACCCTCCACCCCTGCCAACCCCTCCACTCCATCCGCCCCTCCACCCCTCCACCCCTCCAGCTCCCTCCACCCTCCACCTCTCCACCCCTCCACCCCCTCCCCTAACCTCCCATCTCCACCCCCTGCCACCCCTCCACCCCTCCACCTCCTCCACCCCTCCACCATCACCCCTCCCCTTCCACCCCTCTACTCCACTCATCACCCCTCTCCACCCCTCCACCCTTCCACCCCTCCACCCCTCCACCCCTCCACCCCTCCACCCATCCACCCCTCCACCCCTCCCACCCCTCCACCCCTCCCCATCCCCCCCCCCCCCCTCCCCCCCTCCCCCCCCCACCCCCTCCACCCCTCCACCCCCCCCCACCCCTCCACCCCTCCCCACCCTCCCACCCCTCCACCCCTCCACCCCTCCACCCCCCACCCCTCCCCCCCTCCACCCCTCCACCCCTCCACCCCCCACCCCCCACCCCTCCACCCCCTCCACCCCTCCACCCCTCCACCCCTCCACCCTCCTCCCACCCCTCCACCCTTCCACACCTCCCCCCGATCCACCCCTCCACCACTCCACCCCTCCAACCCTCCACCCCTCCCCCCTCCCCACCCCTCCCACCCCTCCACCCCTTCACCCCTCCGCTCCACCCCCCCTCCCACCCCTCCACCCCTCCACCCCTCCACCCCTCCACCCCTCCACCCCTCCACCCCTCCACCCATACACCCCTCCACCCCTCCAACCCTCCAATCTTCCACCCCTCCACCCCTCCACCCCTCCACCCCTCCACCCCTCCACCCCTCCACCCCTCCATCCCTCCACCCCTCCACCCCTCCACCCCTCCACCCCTCCACCCCTCCACCCCTCCACCCCTCCACCCCTCCACCCCTCCACCCCTCCACCCCTCCACCCCTCCACCGCTCCACCCCTCCACCCCTCCATCCTTCCACCCCTCCACCCCTCCACCCTTCCACCCCCCACCCCTCCACTATTCCACTCCACCCCTCCACCCCTCCACCCCTCCACCCCACCACCCCTCCACCCCTCCACCCTCCACCTCTCCACCCTTCCACCCCTCCACCCCTCCACCCCTCCACCCCTTCCACCCCTCCACACCTCCACCCACAACATCTTCTGCACTATCCACAACACCTCCCGTTTGCGACATTGACTGTAGTTGTTTTTCAAACGACCTAACGATCGATTTCGAGGTTGAACGAGGTTGGGGGGGGGGGGGCGCTACTTCCGTGACAGAGTGGGTGGGAACCGGAAGTCACGTGACAGGCGTGGAATACGCTATGAGGTTCCCAAGAGTCTGCTGGTGACAGAGGGGATGGTCCCCTCACCTCCCCTCCTCACCCCCAGACTCCCACCCCCAATTGAGTGTCGTGCCACCAGGGCGACACCTAGCTGCGTCAAACTGTACTGATTGGAGCAGCGCGTCATCTAGTGGTTGATCACCCCACCCATCACCCACCTCCAATAGACTACATCACGGTTCCAGCGCAGCGGTGCATTGTGGGATGCATCAGAGCTAAACAAACCCACGAGAAGCACATGGCATGTGCTAATATACTGGGTGCAGCTATGAAATATGCTAGTTTCAGCTCATCTCAGCTCTTGTTTGAAACATAGAAAGAATACCAACTAAAAAATAGATATAATAAATTAAGATATTACTCTTTTATCCAGCATTGCATTTACATTAATATAATCAACACATCTTTTGTTATGGGTGGGGGGGGTAAATATGTTTATTCTGCTGAATAAGTCTTTTGTCAGTGCCAAAGCACTGGTCTTCCAGCCATTTTTCAATTCAGGGTTATTTACACAAAAGGTATATAGAATAAGGTGTACAATACCTGTTGAATACGCCATGTGCATTTAGATTTAGACACATCTAGGCACTCAGACTAGTGTTAGAACCATAGCCAGAGTCAGTTTTATTTATTTTATTCATGATTTTATTTATATTCTATGGTTAATGACATATATAGAAATAGACAATGAGTAGGGTTAATCAGATATTGGTTATATATTTCTTTGAAGCAAGGTTTTGTTGACACATTTGACATTTTAATATTTAGAACAAGAATTACTTCTGACTAATAAATGATGATCTAAACATCAGCCTGTAAAGTGACTGAAATTGTATGTTTCTTAGCTCAAAATGCTTAATTATGGAGAGTTGTATCTTAAACATATTCATTATATTATTATATTGCATCTTTCCATCCATGTTTGTGCCAAATTGTTATGTATTTCTATTTATTTTGAATAAAATGCCAGTTTTGCCCTATGCGTATCGGCAAACTCAATGGCCGTATGCCTTTGCTTTGCTCCCTGCGCCGTTTTCAGTGCATGCACAGTCGGAACCGTGATGTAGTCTATTGAGTGTGTTGCCACCAGGGTGACACCTAGCTCTGTCATATTGTGCTGATTGGAGCAGCGCGTCACCAAGTGGTCATGAGGGCCACGTATTTTGCGGTGGAGCTTGACGTAGCTCAGGCGGTAGAGAGTACACATGTGAAGATTTGGATCATCCGATCGATCCTGCTCAGTGGACACATTTGCAGTTTGGGCTATTTTCCATTCCAACAAGTGGTCCACAACTGGTTCATCAGAGGTTGTGGTACGTGAGGTCCTGTCTGTGGGAAAGTGCATATAAAAGACCCATTTCTGCTGCTTATCGGAAAGGCCTATGTGGTGGCAGCGGGTTTCCTCCAAAGAAATATGTCAGAATGACCATATGTTTGACATCCAATAGCCGATGATAAAAATCAAACTTTGTTTTGTGCATTGTGTGATGCACAGAAGCACAATCCTTACTGCCACAGTGTGTTATAATGCCAAGAGTCTAACGACCGGACGTGGCGGCCGAGTCGGTAGAGCGTGGACTTCCTGTGAGGAAGGTCGCGAGTTCGATTTCCGGTCGAGTCAAACCAATGACTTAGAACATTGGTACTTGTCGCTGCCTAGTCTTGCGCTTGGCATTGATTGCGGCGACCATAAGTCACCACATCGGCCAGACCGTACGGCGACCGTACGGTGGGTTATGGTCGCCGTATGTTAACCACACAGATTTTTTGCCCGCCGCAAGCGGTTGCGGTTATTTTAAGTTGAAGTCATCTTAACTTCACAAAATCGCAACACCACAAGGACTCCACAACACTGTAGGTTCACCTTGTTTAACATCAATTAAAGGGGCTTAAACTGAATATGAATATAGTACAATATTCATGTATGTGTGATCAATATTAAGAACTTTACTACGTTTTTATGTATTAACTATGTGTGTAAAGTTAAACATAAACCCCAAGGTGGACTGGTGTGCTCAGTGTCAGGATAATGTGACTGAGTGGGATATCATGTCATGGTGCCAGTGGCCTGGTTTCCCCGTGAGACAGCACTATAAAGTTGCCATGAGTGCGCACTGTCACAAGTTGGTACCCGTCCTGATATGACCTTAGATGTTGCTAGGACGTAAAACAACAACAAACAAACAAACACATCCCAAGGTCCCTTGCAGTGACCGTACGATTTGTGAATAGATAAACCCCAGACCGTAACGCGGTAATGTTTGAATAAACTGTAAGCCACACCGCAGACCGTAGCACCGTACGGCGACCGCATCATTTGTGACCAAGGCATTATCTAGAGATGTTCTTATTGACCATTTGCTACAACAAAGAAGTGAGTAATAACGCAATTTTAGAATCTGCTAGTGCTGTTCTCTGTGGCGGTGTGGTTAGAGTGTCTGACTTTTTTCTAGGTCAGACTCCTAATCTGAAGGTTGGTGGTTCGATTCCCCATGCCCCACCTCTGCCAATTTTGATTTCCACCGCTGTGTAGAACTTACAGCGTCATCAAAGGCCAGTTGCTTTCATAGCATGTATATGTGGTGTGGGAGGTTAAAAATCCCTTGGGTCTGTCAAAGTGTAGGCTCGGGCTTTCTATCGACTAACTGTCTAATGGTGAAAACAAGTCTAATCAGACTTATCCATGATAGGCAGTATAAATATTCAAGAAAGTTATCGCTGGAATGGTTAGTTTCAACATGCAGCTTTCCCTGACTTTCCCTGGCTTTTCCCTTCGTTTTCCTGGCTTTCCCAGGCTCCAAACTTAATTTAGAATATTTTCACTTCAACCATCTCTAATCTTAACCATTTCGGTTCCTATATAGGTAGTACTCTACACTACTACCCAGCAGTGTGTCACATGATTCATATACGGTAACAGTTCCTTAATCCAATGCTTTTCTGTTCTATGATTGTATCCCCCCCACACACACACTTTAAAATTGATTGATTGATTGGTGGTTGCTTTACGCTGTGTCGGCAGCTTAGGCCATATTCACGGCAAGAAATGGTTGTTTTTTGTTCAAACCATTTAAAAGCAGACAATCAACTATGTGCCAATAGACACTCATTAAATTAGAAAGCTCACAATCATATATTTGTGGTCAAGGGAAACAAATTCCCATAGAAAAAGAAAAGTTTTATTAATGATTGATAGAATTTATTTAGTAAACTATCTGAGGTGGTACAGTCCAGCTGCCCTAAAAAAGGCTCAAATGTTTTCTTGTTTTACTTTAGTAAAAAGGTCATGCATACTGTCTACAGTGTAGAATTGTTGTCGCAGGGCCAAAACATCAACACAAGTTAGTCAAATGTGTTTGAGTGTCAGGAGGGACTGACATCCAATACATTCAGGGGGAGGTTCCCCCTTGAGCACAAAAGCATGTGTAAGTCATGAGTGGCCAATACGGCAGCGGCTAAGGACCACTTGGTCCCACCGACCTCCCGCATGAGTCTGTGGTGGTTTTCCCACAGATGCTTCAATTTATTTAAGTTTATTAATGTTTTCATCCCACTCATGTTGCCATTTGGATTTTATGTGGGTGGCTATTAATGGTTTCAGATCAGAGTGAGGGATCAGACCAGGTTCAAGATCACAGTTCAGGGCCTTCTTTGTAGCCCGATCAGCTCGTTCATTTCCTTGTATGCCGGCATGGCCAGGCACCCAGCACAGGTGGATGTCATACCCATCCGTTGCCAGTTGGTTCATTTAATAAATGTCCATTGCTAGAATAGGGTGATTAGTTTTCAGTCCAGCAACAGCCAGAAGGTAAGAGGACAAATCACTGTATATAAGATAGTTAGTGTGGTTGGATACCTCGATACACTCCAACGTGAGAAGGAGTGCTCAGGCTTAATTTAAAAGAATTAGATAACTATATTAAGTTCATCACTAGGTAATCTATATCACTTCAGTTTGAAGTTTTAAGTGTTAACTGTTTAACGAGTTTGTAAGATTATGCGTTCAAAGTGTGCGCGCAAATAGCGGGCGTTAATTTTAATCATGTGGTTTGGATTAAATCTCATCTCCAACCGCAGTAAATCTGGGCATCGTAATTCCAAAATTTAATCTGATTTACTCGCTTCCCTTTTAGGAATTGCAGATTTCTCTAATTGAAGGGAAGCTTTGTTAACGACACGGCGTCTTTCTAAATGCTCCTAAACATTGTCACGTGACTGCATTCTTGCGTCCTGGTGATATCGGCGGCATTATTACAAAAAGTGGATTTGGGAAAGTGGAAAAGAGTTTGCAAGAAGTGAAACTGCAAGTGGTTTGTTTGTTGTTGCTCTATGTCCTAGCAACATGTAAGTCATATCAGGACGGGTACCGACTTGTGACAGTGCGAACTCACAGTGACTTTATAGTGATGCCCCACTGGGAAATCAGGCAATCAGCACCATGACCCAATATCCCACTCAGTCCCATTATACTGACACTGAGCTAACCAGTCATTGCCCTATCCTATTAATGCCGAGCACCTGGCTAAGAAGCGACAATTATCAATTTTGAAGTCATTGGTTTGACTCGACCGGGAACCGAACTCCCGACCTTCCACACGTGAGGTCCGCGCTCTACCGATCACTCCCCCGCGCCCAGTGGAAAGGACCCACAAGTGCAGATACCATGAGGAGGATATAAATGGGAAGGGGGACCAGGAGGGAACTGAAAGAAATGAAGAGTACCCGCAAGAATAGTGCTTTGGGGCGGGGAGAGGGGGAGGAGGGAGGATGAGCTGGGAGTGGGGAGAGGAGGGAGGAGGGAGGACGAGCTGGGAGTGGGGAAAGGGGGGAGGAGGGAGGAGGTAGGACGAGCTGGGAGTGGGGAGAGGGAGTGGAGGGAGGAGTGAGGAGGGGCTGGGAGTAGGGAGAGGGGGAAGGAGGGAGGGGGGAGGACGAAGGAGGGGCTGGGAGTGGGGAGAGGGGGAGGAGGGAGGAGGGAGGAGAAGCTGGGAGGCGGGAGAGGCGGGAGGAGGGAGGAGGGAGGAGGGGCTGGGGGCGGGAGAAGGGGTAGGAGGGAGGAAGAGCTGGGAGTGGGGAGAGGGGGGAGGGAGGAGGAAGGACGAGCTGGGAGGGGGAAGAGGGGGGGGGGATGAGGGAGGATGGAGGAGGAGCTGAGATGGGGGAGGGGCGGGGGAGGAGGGAGGAGGAGCTGGGAGGTGGGAAAGGGGGGAGGAGGGGGGAGGGAGGAGGAGCTGGGAGGCGGGAGAGGGGCGGGGCTGGAGGGCGGATTGGGAAGTGGAAGCTTGCGCGGTGGTGGCATTAGGAGAAGAATGTGACACCTGACATGGTCGGAGGATTGCCCGGTGCATCTTGGGATAGATGGAGTGGATTGAGGCGGAATGTGCCTGCTCCAGTGGAACGGCACCTCGTGTCCCCGGGATCCCGCGTTATACCCTTGTACCCCTGGCCCGGCTGCCCCCCCCCCCCTGTGTCCCAGGGATCCCAGCGTTGTACCCCGGGCGTGCCCCCCCCCCCTGTGTCACAGGGATCCCAGCATCGTACCCCGGTCCCGCCCCCCCCCGTGTCCCAGGGATCCCAGCGTCGTACCCCGGGCCCGCCTCCCCCGTGTCCCCGGGATCCCCGCGTTGTACCCCGGGACCGCCCCCCCCCCGTGTTCCCGGGATCCCCGCGTTGTACCCCGGGACCGGCCGCCCCCCCCCCCCCCCCCGTGTCTCCCGCCCCCAGTCACGGCCCGCTTGAACACCGGCCGGGAGATGACTGCGGTATCACACCGCCCCTTCCTCCCTCTTTCCTTCCCGGCGCTACCGGAAAACAATTTGCCGTCCATGCTTGTTTTAAATATTGGAGTGAGTATTGTTGTGGTAACGTGTCCCTAAGCGAGAGATTATATAGTCACAGTACACTGACGACAGTAGATTATGTCACAATCACCGTTAGGGTTAGGGTTAGGGTTAGGGTTAGGATTAGCGTTAGTGTTAGTGTTGGTGTTAGTGTTAGTGTTAGTGGTAGTGTTAGTGTTAGTGTTAGTGTTAGTGTTATTGTTAGTGTTAGTGTTAGGGTTAGGGTTAAGGTTCGGGTTAGGGTCAGGGTTAGGGTTAGGGTCAGGGGTTTGGTCAGGGTCAGGGTTACGGACGAGGTCAGGGTCAGGGTCAGGGTTAGGGTTAGGGTTATGGTTATGGTCACACAGGCTTATGGTGAGGGTCAGGGTCATGGTCAGGGTTAGGGTTAGGGTTAGGGTCAGGGTCAGGGTCAAGAGTCAAGGATAGGGTTATGGTCATGGTCACGGCTAGGGTCAGGGTCAGGATCAGAGTTAGGGCTATGGTTAGGGTCATGGTCAGGGTCAGGGTCAGGGTCAGGGATAGGTTAGTGTTAGTGTTTGTGTTATTGTTAGCCTCAGTGTTAGTGTTGGTGGTAGTGTTAGTGTTAGGGTTACTGTTAGGGTTAGGGTCAGAAAAAAATATTGTGGGTGGGCATTGGCTGCAGACTTCGGATCTAGAAGAATGGTACCGTGATGCTGCACTGCCGATCTATATCAACGTTACCGTGATGCTATGCTGCTGTACTGCTGTCACGGTACCATGATTTTAGAATATCCTTCCAGGGGTGTAGCTAGGCATACATGCGTACGCCAAAACGTCCACATCGTTTTGTCCAAAAAAAAATTTAATTAAAAAATAATAAAGAGAGAGAGAGAGAGGAGGCATGTAGTAGTCAGGAGTGTCGCAAACTCAAGTCTAAAATGTGTAAAATCCACCAGCTTAAGCTTAAGCGGCCCCCTAAACCCCCTTCCGAAATTAGGAGTACACATCGTTAAAGGTCTAGCTAGCTATGCCCCTGCCTTCTGTCGCCACGGTACTGTGACAATTGAGGTGTCCTTTAAATATATAAAGCTATACAATGAAGCACTCGCCCTCGTAGTCATAAAATCGTGTTCGATTCTCAGGTAAATATAGCGGTTGTACCAATTAAGCGCCATTGGATATGTTAATTTTCCGCAGGGTCCGCTATTTGTTGGCGATACTTTTACTTTTAGTTACATGTGTGTTGATTTGTTAGCAAATATGTCTCCTTACCCTAAAACTACCGGCTCAGGCTGATCCAGATGAGCAGGACGGGGTGGAGCGAGACTGGGGGGGGGGGGGGGGGGGGGGGTACTTGGCTTGCCGCCGGATGGGGGGGGGGGGGCTGGCCCAAGCGGGAAGGGTAGGGGGCAGGGGGAGGGGGGGGGGGGGCTTTCCGGCGGCGAAGTCTACAGTTAGACCAACAAGGCCCTACTTGCGGTAGTCAGCCATGATAAGAGCCTAGTTCCTATCCTCGCCGCTAGGGCGCCACCCGTTTGCCAAGACGACGCAGCGACAGGAAATCCACGCGCGTCTCCACCGGTGTCACGTGGTTTCAAGCGAAATTCTTCGTGACACCTCCTGATGAGCGATGTTGAAGCCTTAACCTCCCGTTGGGATCAGTGTCGAGAATATTAAGTAGACATAGAAAAACAGCCTTAAAAGCAACATTAAAACAGCAACATTAAAACAGCAACATTAAAACAGCAATCACTTCACTGAAGTTATGGTTATGTTTGTTTGTTGCATTGTGTGGGGGATTTATAGTTATGTTGCTTGTGTTCATTTCATGAAGCATTGTTGGTTAGGGATGTGACTAAGGTCTCGCTGCTTTAAGACAATTATTCACTTCCTTCTTTTCTCTATTATATAAGGTGGTTTAATATATCAATTGTTTCATTTGGGTTCTGCGTTGTGTGACAGTGTGTGGTGGTGTGTGATGGTGTTTGATGCTGTGTGTGGCACTGTGTGATATGTGGGAGTGTGTGATGGTGTTAGGTATGTGGCGGTGTGTGTTGGTGTGTGTGGTGATGTGCAATATGCGGTAGTGTGGTGTGCTGTGGTATGGCAGTATGTCGGGGTGTGTGGTGTAGTAGTTTGTGGTGGTATTTGGTATATGGCATGGTAGTGCATGAGGATGTATGGCGGGTGGTGGTGTGTGATGTTGTGTGTGGTTATGTGTGATATGCGGTAGTGTGTGCTGGTGTGCTGTATGTGGTACGGCAGTCTGTGCGAGGGTGTGGTGTGGTAGTTTGGGGTGGTGTTTGGTATATGGCATGGTAGTGCATGGCGATGTATGGTGTGTGGTGTTGCAGTGCGTGGTTGTGTGTTGCATATTGGTATGGTAGTGTAGGACAGAGTGTTGTATGTTGCATGGAAGTGCATGATGGGGTGAGGTGTGTGCTGTGTGGTCTGGTAATGTGTGGTATAGTAGTGTGTGATGGTGTGTGGTAAATGTGGTATAGTAGTAGGTGGTGGTTTGTGGTGTGTGGTATTGTAGTGTGAGGCGTGGTGTAGTATGGTAGTGGGTGGTCGTGTATGGTGTGGTATGGTAGGGTGTGGTGGTGTGTAGTGTGTGGTAGGGTAGTCCGTTGCAGCGTTGCTGTAAGGTATGTGGCATGGCAGTGTATGGCAGTGAGTGTCATGGTGTTGTGTGGTGGTGTGTGGTATGTGCAAGGTCACTGTGTGGCGATGTGTGGTATGGTAGTGTGTGGCAGTGAGTGGTGTGTTGTGTTGTGGTGTGTGATGTGTGGTGTGTTGGGCGTGGTGTGCGGTGTGTGGGGTGTGGTATGTGATGTGTGGTGTGTGGTAGTGTAATTGCGGGGTGCATGTGGTGAGTGGCGGTGTGTGGTATGTGGTATGGTAGTGTGTGGCAGTGATTGGTGTGTGGTATGTGGTATGTGGTGTGTGGTGTGTGGTGTGTGGTGTGTGATAGTGTAATTGCCGGGTACATGTGGTGAGTGGTGGTGTGTGGTATGTGGTATGGTAGTGTGTGACAGTGTATGGTGTGTGGTGGGTGGTGTGTGGTGTGTGGTGTGTGGCATGTGGTAGTGTAATTGCTGAGTGCATGTGGTGAGTGGTGGTGTGTGGTATGTGGTATGGTAGTGTGTGACAGTGAGTGGTGTGTGGTGTGTGGTAGTGTGGTAGTGTCATTGCCGGGCGCATGTGGTGAGTGGTGGTGTGTGGTGTGTGGTATGCGGTATGGCAGTGTGTGACAGTGAGTGGTGTGTGGTGTGTGGTGGGTAGTAATGTGGTAGTGTAATTGCGGGGTGCATGTGGTGAGTGGTGGTGTGTGGTGTGGTAGTGTGTGACAGTGAGTGGTGTGTGGTGTGTGGTAGTGTAATTGCCAGGTGCATGTAGTGAGTGGTGGTGTGTGGTGTGTGGTATGCGGTATGGTAGTATGTGACAGTGAGTGGTGTGTGGTGGGTGGTAGTGTAATTGCCGGGCGCATGTGGTGAGTGGTGGTGTGTGGTATGTGGTATGGTAGTGTGTGACAGTGAGTAGTGTGTGATGGGTGGTAGTGTGGTAGTGTAATTGCGGGGTGCATGTGGTGTGTGGTGGTGTGTGGTATGTGGTATGGTAGTGTGTGACAGTGAGTGGTGTGTGGTGTGTGGTGGGTTGTAGCGTGGTAGTGTAATTGCGGGGTCCATGTGGTGAGTGGTGGCGTTGGTTCGGATGATTGAGAGTGGAATTCTGGCGCCCGCTTATCGCAGTATTTATGGGCACCAAGGATGGGCGCCAAAACTGGCAGGAGATATGGGCACTCCTGGGACCACCGGCAGGACTTAATATACCACTCAGCCGTAATATTTACTGCACAGGAAGGACAGCAAGGGGTCATCGGGCCGCAAGGCCAGGTGGGAGGGTGAAGGTGTAGGCCAGGTGGGAGGAAGTAGGTGTAGGCCAGGTGGGAGGGTGTAGATGTAGGCCAGGTTGGAGGGTGTAGGTGTAGGCCAGCTGGGAGGGTGTAGGTGTAGGCCAGATGGGAGGCTGTAGGTGTAGGCCAGGTGGGAGGGTGAAGGTGTATGCCAGGTGGGAGGGGAGGTGTAAAACAGGTGGATGGGGGAGGTGTAGGTCAGGTGGGAGGCTGTAGGTGTAGGCCAGGTGGGCGGCTGTAGGTGTAGGCCAGGTGGGAGGGGAGGTGTAGGCCAGCTGGGAGGGGGAGGTGTAGGCCAGGTGGGAGGGGAAGGTGTAGGCCAGGTGGGTAGCGGGAAGGTGTAGGCCAGGTGGGAGGGGAAGGTGTAGGCCAGGTGGGCGGATGTAGGTGTAGGCCAGGTGGGACGGGGAAGGTGTAGGCCAGGTGGGAGGGGGAAGGTGTAGGCCAGGTGGGACGGGTGAAGGTGTAGGCCAGGTGGGAGCGGGAAGGTGTAGGCCAGGTGGGAGGGGGAAGGTGTAGGCCAGGTGGGAGGGGGAAGGTGTAGGCCAGGTACGAGGGGGAAGGTGTAGGCCAGGTGGGAGGGGGAAGGTGTAGGCCAGGTGGGCGGGTGTAGGTGTAGGCCAGGTGGGCGGGTGTAGGTGTAGGCCAGGTGGGAGGGGGAAGGTGTAGGCCAGGTGCGAGGGGGAAGGTGTAGGTCAGGTGGGAGGGGGAAGGTGTAGGCCAGGTGGGCGGGTGTAGGTGTAGGCCAGGTGGGACGGGGAAGGTGTAGGCCAGGTGGGAGGGTGTAGATAAGTGGGTAGGCTTGTCGGTGAAGGGACTGGACCAGTTGGGATTGAGGTTGTGTTGTGCCAGATAGAGAGCTTTAGGTAAATGAAGACTGCTGTGGGTGGAGGTAGGTTGTTTTTGTGTCAGATAGGCAGGTTTAGATTCTGGGAGATGGTTGGGGGTGGAGGCACTTTGACAGGTGGTCTAAAGTGGGCGTGGTGGAAGTGTCTGATATAATTAGATTTACAGGATTAAATATAACTTATAACACATCTTTGAAAGACATTTTCCGGTTGTTTTCATTCTTTAGAGACAAAACCGTGGCCCCGAGATGATCTGCTTGTTGTCTCTGCGCTGATCTGCTTGTTATCACTACGCTGATCCGCTTTTTGTTAGTGAGTTGATCCGCTTGTTCCCACTGCGTTGATCCGCTTGTTGTCACTGAGATGATCCGCTTGTTGTCACTACGCTGATCTGCCTGTTGTAACTGTGCTGATCTGCATGTTGTCACTGCGCTGATCTGCTTGTTGTCGCTGCGCTGATTGGCTTGTTGTCACTGCGCTGATCCGCTTGTTCTCAATGCGCTGATCTGCTTGTTGTCGCTGTGCTGATTGGCGTGTTGTCACTGCGCTGATCCGCTTGTTCTCAATGCGCTGATCCGCTTGTTGTCACTGCGCTGATATACCTGTTGTCACTGCGCTGATCGGCTTGTTGCCACTGCGCTGATCCGCCTGTTGTCACTGCGCTGATCCGCGTGTTGTCACTGTGCTGATCTGCCTGTTGTCACCTCGCTGATCCATTTGTTGTCACTGCGCTGATCCGCTTGTTGTCACTGCGCTGATATGCATGTTGTCACTGCGCTGATCCGCCTGTTCTCACTGCGCTGATCTGCTTATTGCTTGTTGTCACTGCGCTGATCTGCTTGTTGTCACTACGCTGATCCGCTTGTTGTCACTGCACTGATCTGCCTGTTGTCACTACCCTGTTCTTACTGGGCTGATCTGCTTGTTGCTTGTTGTCACTGCGCTGATCTGCTTGGTGTCACTGCGCTGAACCGCTTGTTGTCACTGGGCTGATCTGCATGTTGTCACTGTGCTGATCCGCCTGTTCTCACTGTGCTGATCTGCTTGTTGCTGGTTGTCACTGCACTGATCTGCTTGTTGTCACTGCTCTGATCCGCTTGTTGTCACTGCGCTGATCCGCTTGTTGTCACTACTCTGATCCGCTTGATGTCACTGCGATGATCCGCTTGTTGTCACTGCGCTGATCCGCTTGTTGTCACTGCGCTGATCTGCTTGTTGTCACTGCGCTGATCTGCTTGTTGTCACTGTGCTGATCTGCTTGTTGTCACTGCGCTGATCTGCTTGTTGTCACTGTGCTGATCTGCTACAAGAAATTAAAAAGAAATGCATATAAATGAGTCTAAGCATGGGAATGATGAGGTGTGAATTCATACTTGTCTCTTCCTCGGCTGGTGCTAGGCATTAAACACTGTTAAAAGGACAGGGCGAGGACTGCTTAGCTCAGTGTCAGGATAATGTGACTGAGTGGGATATTGGGTCATTGTGCAGGCAGCCTGATTTCCCAGTGGGGCAGTACTAAAACATCACCATGAGTGAGCAAGCACTGTTGCAAGTCGGTGCCCATCCTGATACAAACTTAGATGTTACCAGGACGTAAAACTCTAACAACCATCCAGCCAACCTCATCCCCACCTTCATTCTGACCGCTTTCAACCGTTCCTGTAGCTCCCCGTTCCTGTAGATCCTCGTTCCTGTAGCTCCTCGTTCCTGTAGATCCCTGTTCCTGTAGATCCCCATTCCTCTAGCTCCCCGTTCCTCTAGCTCCCCATTCCTGTAGCTCCCCGTTCCTGTAGCTCCCCGTTCCTGTAGCTCCCCGTTCCTGTAGCTACCCGTTCCTGTAGCTCCTCGTTCCTGTAGCTCCCCGTTCCTGTAGATCCTCGTTCCTGTAGCTCCCCGTTCCTGTAGCTCCCCGTTCATGTAGCTCCCCGTTCCTCTAGCGCTTCTTTCCTGTAGCTCCTCGTTCCTGTAGCTCCTCGTTCCTGTAGCTCCCCGTTCCTGTAGCTCCTCATTCCTGTAGCTCCCCGTTCCTGTGGCTCCCCGTTCCTGTAGCTCCCCGTTCCTGTAGCTCCTCGTTCCTGTAGCTCCCCGTTCCTGTAGCTCCCGTTCCTGTAGCTCCCCGTTCCTGTAGCTCCCCGTTCCTGTAGCTCCCCGTTCCTGTAGCTCCCCGTTCCTGTAGCTCCTCGTTCCTGTAGCTCCCCGTTCCTGTAGCTCCCCGTTCCTGTAGCTCCCCGTTCCTGTAGCTCCTCGTTCCTGTAGCTCCTCGTTCCTGTAGCTCCTCGTTCCTGTAGCTCCCCGTTCCTGTAGCTCCCCGTTCCTGTAGCTCCCCGTTCCTGTAGCTCCCCGTTCCTGTAGCTCCCCGTTCCTGTAGCTCCCCGTTCCTCTAGCTCTTCTTTCCTGTAGCTCCTCGTTCCTGTAGCTCCCCGTTCCTGTAGCTCCCCGTTCCTGTAGCTCGCCGTTCCTGTAGCTCGCCGTTCCTGTAGCTCCTCGTTCCTGTAGCTCCTCGTTCCTGTAGCTCCTCGTTCCTGTAGCTCCTCGTTCCTGTAGCTCCCCGTTCCTGTAGCTCGCCGTTCCTGTAATTGCCGTTCCTGTAGCTCCTCGTTCCTGTAGCTACTCGTTCCTGTAGCTCCTCGTTCCTGTAGCTCCCCGTTCCTGTAGCTCCCCGTTCCTGTAGCTCCCCGTTCCTGTAGCTCCTCGTTCCTGTAGCTCTTCGTTCCTGTAGCTCCCTGTTCCTGTAGATCCCCGTTCCTCTAGCTCCCCATTCCTGTAGCTCCCCGTTCCTGTAGCTCCTCGTTCCTGTAGCTCCCCGTTCCTCTAGCTCCCCGTTCCTGTAGCTACCCGTTCCTGTAGCTCCTCGTTCATGTAGCTCCTCGTTCCTGTAGCTCCTCGTTCCTGTACCTCCCCGTTCCTGTAGCTCCTCGTTCCTGTAGCTCCCCGTTCCTGTAGCTCCCCGTTCATGTAGCTCCCCGTTCCTCTAGCTCTTCTTTCCTGTAGCTCCTCGTTCTTGTAGCTCCTCGTTCCTGTAGCTCCTCGTTCCTGTAGCTCCCCGTGCCTGTAGCTCCCCGTTCATGTAGCTCCCCGTTCCTGTAGCTCCCCGTTCCTGTAGCTCCTCATTCCTGTAGCTCCCCGTGCCTGTAGCTCCCCGTTCCTGTAGCTCCCCGTTCCTGTAGCTCCTCGTTCCTGTAGCTCCTCGTTCCTGTAGCTCCTCGTTCCTGTAGCTCCCTGTTCCTGTAGCTCCCCGTTCCTGTAGCTCCCCGTTCCTGTAGATCCTCGTTCCTGTAGATCCTCGTTCCTGTAGCTTCCTGTTCCTGTAGATCCCCGTTCCTCTAGCTCCCCGTTCCTGTAGCTCCCCGTTCCTGTAGCTCCTCGTTCCTGTAGCTCCCCGTTCCTGTAGCTCCCCGTTCCTGCAGCTACCCGTTCCTGTAGCTCCTCGTTCATGTAGCTCCTCGTTCCTGTAGCTCCTCGTTCCTGTAGCTCCCCGTTCCTGTAGCTCCTCGTTCCTGTAGCTCCCCGTTCCTGTAGTTCCCCGTTCATGTAGCTCCCCGTTCCTCTAGCTCTTCTTTCCTGTAGCTCCTCGTTCCTGTAGCTCCTCGTTCCTGTAGCTCCCCGTTCCTGTAGCTCCTCGTTCCTGTAGCTCCTCATTCCTGTAGCTCCCCTTTCCTGTAGCTCCCCGTTCCTGTAGCTCCCCGTTCCTCTAGCTCTTCTTTCCTGTAGCTCCTCGTTCCTGTAGCTCCCCGTTCCTGTAGCTCCCCGTTCCTGTAGCTCCCCGTTCCTGTAGCTCCCCGTTCCTGTAGCTCCCCGTTCCTCTAGCTCTTCTTTCCTGTAGCTCCTCGTTCCTGTAGCTCCCCGTTCCTGTAGCTCCCCGTTCCTGTAGCTCGCCGTTCCTGTAGCTCCCCGTTCCTGTAGCTCCTCGTTCCTGTAGCTCCTCGTTCCTGTAGCTCCTCGTTCCTGTAGCTCCTCGTTCCTGTAGCTCCTCGTTCCTGTAGCTCCCCGTTCCTGTAGCTCCTTGCCTGCCCCACTTCGCCTGTTTAATGCTACATAGTCTGTTGAAACCATCAAATTTTCAAAGCCGAAGAAATTACCAGGCTAGGAATTGACAAGTATCAATTTGATAAGTCATTGGTTTCATTCGACTGGGAACCGAACTCCCAATCTCCCGCACGCGAGGCCCGCGCTTTGCCAATTCAGCCCCCGCCGGTGGAGGTTGAGATGGGGCTGGTGGGACGGGGTTGAAGGGGTTTAGGACTGAAAAGCCCATGTTCATTAGAGATGATCCACAGGGAGCTGGGCTGAGGTGTCATGGGGCTGTTTGTTTTGTTTGTTTGTTGTTTTATGTACTAGTAACATCTAAGGTAATATCAGGATGGGTACCAACTTGTGACAGTGCGCACTCATGGGGACTGTATAGTGCTGCCCCACTGGAAGACCAGGCCACCAGCACAATGACCTGATATCCCACTCAGTCACATTATCCTGACACTGAGCCAACCAGTCCTTGCCCTATCCTAATAATGCTGAGCGCCAAGCTAAGGAGCAACAAGTATCAATTTTTAAGTCATTGGTTTGACTCGACCAGGGTTCGAACCCACGACCCCACGATCTACCAACACTGGAGACGGACGCTCTAACTCATTCGGCCATCCCGTCTGGTCATGGTTCCGTAAGCAGGTGTGGGGTATTTAGGTGATGTGGGGGGACGAACATACAGACAGACGTCCATCAGTCTCCCTGTATACACTAAATCTGTTCAAAACGAGGCTATAAACCAGGGAGCGCCGAAAGTAAGGGAGAGGACCAGGTCGAATAAGGGGCATGTTAAAGCTGCATAATCCCGATGGAAGAATCAATTACTTTAAAACAAAGCACTCCTGGGGGATCGGATTATGCATATCTAACTTAGATAATGGTACATATTTGTTTGTTTTTTTGTTTTTTTTGGTCCATTAGTTGTTTAAGCGGGGGAAATTTCAGTCATAGACGACTGGTCTTCCTCATTCCACTGCTGGTCGATAGAAAGCCCGAGCCTACACTTTTATCGACCCAAGGGATTTTTAACCTCCCACACCACATAGACATGGTATGAGAGCAACCGGCCTTCGATGATGCTGTAAGTTATACACAAATCCAAATTGGCAGAGCTGGGGGCATAGGGAATCGAACCGCCAACCCTCAGATTAGGAGTCTGACCTAGAAAAAGTCAGACACTCTAACCACTCCGCCACAGAGAACAACACATTTGTTGTTGTTGTTGTGGTGGTTTATTTACCCTGTCCATAACAAGTGAGTTGCATTGCGGCTTGTTTTCATTGCTGAACAGCAATAGTCTCAATTTGGTGGTTGCCTTGTCATCTTAGCTGTTAGTGTTAGCGGCTAGCCTTAATTATGTTAGTTTTGTTGGTGCCACAATTGCGACATGTTGGTATATATACCTACCCGGTGTTCTAGTTTTAGTAGGAATACTCAATTTACACTATAGATTTGTGAGGGTAGGATATGAGGTCATCTGAAGAATTGTTAGAATTTTGGTTGTAGTATGTCTTGTTAAATGGAAAAGAATACTAATTTAATTTAATTTAATCTTAGTCTTGCCTCATAACCCACCAATTTGAGGCCGGAATCTACATAAATAGTCACCTATCACTAACCGAGGCCTAAGTCATAACTACAACATTAATTAAATGGGCAATGTCACAAGTCAGTACCAGGCCTGATATGATATTATATGTTGCTAGGACGCAAAACCCAAGCGAAAGAATAATTTGTTTTTAAATACCATGCCACCATACAACCTGACCTCACCACCTGACCTCATGACTGCAATGCCACAACTGCACACTGCCACGATGCCAGGAGACTAGAACACCACAATACGACAATCACGTAGCCATGGTAAAGCTCTCACACACACTACCCACACCCACACACACACACACAAACAACCACCCACCCATACACCCACACACCCACACACGCACACACACCAACACACACCCACACACCCATACACCCACACACACACATCCACACACACACACCCACACACACACACTCATACCCCTGAACCCCAGATGCACACCCCCACACATACACGAATCCACACACACTCACACCCACATCCTACACACCAACACACACACCCACACACCCACACGACCACACACCCACACGCCCACACACCCACACACCCACATACCCACACACTCATACACCTCCACCCTCCCGTGCACACCCCACACATACACGCATCACACACACTCACACACACACCAACACACACACACCTACATATACCCACACACATCCGCACCCACCCACACAACCACACACCCATACACCACACATCTACCCATCCACACCCACCCACATACCCACACCCATATATACCCACCCACACCCACACACACACCTACATATACCCACACACATCCACACCCACCCACACACCACCACCCACCCACACACCCACACACCCACACACCACACATCTACCCACCCACACCCACCCACATACCCACACCCATATATACCCACCCACACCCACACACACACCTACATATACCCACACACATCCACACCCACCCACACAACCACCCACACAACCACACACCCACACACCACACATCTACTCACCCACACCCACCCACATACCCACACCCATATATACCCACCCACACACACACCTACATATACCCACACACATCCACACCCACCCACACAACCACCCACCCACCCACCCACACACCCACACACCACACATCTACCCACCCACACCCACCCACATACCCACACCCATATATACCCACCCACACCCACACACACACACCTACATATACCCACACACATCCACACCCACCCACACAACCACCCACACACACCCCACACACCTACCCACCCACACCCACCCACATACCCACACCCATATATACCCACCCACACCCACACGCACACAGCGACCACCATCCCTACACATAAACACACACACAAACCCTACCCACCCCCACCAACACACATCCCCACACATACCCACACACACATCCTACACACCAACACACACCCACATACATTCACACACCAACACGCACACAGCTACACACATCCACCACCCACCACACACACCTACACACACCCCACACCTATCCACCCCCACACGCACCCACATACCCACATCCACATATATCCACCCACACACAAACCCCACACACCCACACACGAACCCACCCCACCCCCACCCACCGCCACGGCGCCCTCTGCCGGTGCCAGGCAGTTGGTGAGAACACGACCCGGTGGCTGCATTAAGCAATCAATCCACAGTTTTTGTTGGCACCGCCTTGTCGTGCAGACGCGCCAGAAGGTGGCGCCACTGCCGTCTTCCCGCCCAGATGAGCCCTTCACCCCTGATGGCAGCCTCTTGCACTCCCGCGACCCAGTCTCGTGTTGCTGGCGTCTCGTCGGGGACGTGTGCAAACTGGCAACTACTTACAGTTGGTTGGTTATTGGAGTTTTAAGTCATGGAAACATCTAAGGTCATATCAGGACAGGTGTCGGCTTGTGACAGTGCGCACTCATGGCGACTTTATGGAGCTGCCCCACTGGGAAACTAGGCCATCGGTACTTTGACCCAAAATCTAACTCAATCACATTATCCTGATGCTGAGCAGAGTAGTCCCTTCCATATCCTAGTAATGCCGAATACCAGGCTAGGTAGCCACAAGTATCAATTTTCTAGGTCATTGGATTGCCTCGACCTGGAATGGAACTCCCAACCTTCCACACAAGAAGCCTGCTCTTTACTGATTCAGCCACTGTATCTGCCATAAATATAAAATTATCATATGAGTATACACAAAGCCCCAGTCACACCTCACTGGATTGAGTACCGGATACCACCAAACAAAGAATTTTCTAGTCTTGTGGTGTTCGGTATCAAAATGTATCGAAATGTGTCGAACTGTTGCAATGGCCGCCAGACGAAATGGACATTAAACGGACAAGAAACATATATTAACAAATAGCCAACGGACGAAAACTGGATGAGAACCGGACGGCAACCGAATGTCAAATGGACCGACCGGACACCAACCGGACACCAACCAGACACCAACCGGACACCTACCGGACTGATCACGGATGCGCCGAAAACAGATAAAAAAACGACGGACCGAATTTCCGCAGCACCATCAACGGACTCTGCAGGAAGCAAACCGGAGACGTAACGGATGGGTAATGAACATGAACCAGACAAAACGGACTAAACAGACTTAAAACGGACACCAACCATACACCTCAGTCCAGCGGTATCCGGTACAAGTTTTGTGCATGATCAAAACTTGCTACCATACATACCAGACAACACCGGTGTGGTGGTTTCAGCGGGTTCCCGTGCTCAGAGGTGTCCCTCGCTTCTGCGCTGCTTCTGCGCATGCGCGGATTTCGCATCAACGGGCCGTAATCGATTAACACGACCCGGGCGACTCGGGTCATCCGAGTCGTCAGAAATTAAAATAGAACACGGCGAGTGGAGTCGACAAATACACGTGCCATGTGCATAAAAAGAATAACTTAGATTAATTAAATGGAAATATAGGTAAACTGGGCCATCATAAAATACTTTAAATCCTATTTTGCTGTATTTTTATCGGTTATTAAAAAAAAAAAAAAAGATTGTCCACCCGAGCGCGGAGAAGCGTATTCGATTATTCGACCCGAGTTTGTAGGATGTGCGCATGCGCCAATAAGTGGCTCAGGTGACCCGAGTTGATGCGAAATCCGCGCATGCGCAGAAGCAGCGCAGAAGCGAGGGACACCTCTGAGCACGGGAACCCGCTGAAACCACCACACCGGACACAGAACTGACACGCTGGATGCCAACCATATATAAACTGTACATTGCCGTATTTAACCGGACAGTGTCCATTTTCTATCCGGTACGCCAATCCGGTGAGGTGTGACTGGGCCTTTACGCAATGTTCTAATCATCATAATTTCCACCAGACGCGGTGGTCTAATCGTAAAACTGCAACAATCAACCATCATCATTTCCTCGTTTCAGCTGTACCTAATTCTGCATTAACTAGGATTAATTGTACTTAAGTACCCACAGGGGTCTCTGCGCACATTTACAACTTGTAGGATGGGGTGCCTAGTGTCTGTGATGTTCGGGGAGCCAACTGTCTGTTTTGTTTTGTTGGTTTTTTTTGTTGTGGTCCATTAGTTGTTTAAGCAGGGGAAATTCCAGTCGTAGATGACTGGTCTTCCTCATTCCACAGTTTGTCGATAGAAAGCCCGAGCCTACACTTTTACAGACCCAAGGGATTTTTAACCTCCCACACCACATAGACATGGTATGAGAGCAACCGGCCTTTGATGACGCTTTAAGTTATACACAGTGGTGGAAATCCAAATTGGCAGAGCTGGGGGCATGGGGAATCGAACCACCGACCCTCAGATTAGGAGTCTGACCTAGAAAAAAGTCAGACACTCTAACCACTCCGCCACAGAGAACGTTACTTATATTTGGGGCGCTTACCTATTGATATGACTTCTGTTTGGGGGACATTTACAGTGTTAGTGGTGTTGGGGACATGCACAATGCTACCATTGCTGTGCACTACACGGAATGCCGCTGATATCAGGAAGCACTAATAATGACGCCATGGCCAAATGAGTTGAGCGTCCGCCTCCCGTTCTGGCAGGTTCGAATCCTGACCGAGTCAAACTAATGACTTAATAAGTTATGCTTGCCGATACCTAGACAGGCGCTCGGCATTGCTAGGATAGGCCAAGGATCAGTGGAATGAGGAAGACCAATTGTCCATGATTGAAATTTCCCCTGCTTAATCAACTAATGTACCAATTAAAAAAATGCTGCCATGAGTGATTTACGGTCAGATATTGAGAACTGTGATATCTAATATCCCACCTAAAGTTAATAGTACCTAGTTACTACCTAACAATAAAAGTAACATTTTCATTGAAATTTCAGAATGCCATATCTCAGCTTCTAATTAAGATACAAAGATGAATTTGGTATCACTAGAACCAGCATAACCGTATATATAACGTGTAGGAACTTAGAAATGTAGGAAATTGAACACTAAAACTGTGTTTCACCTACCATTCATGGCGCATGGAATTTGGTTATACGCCTCCACAATGTCTTCAATACACTCCACATGACAAACACAGCATAAACTGCTCACAGACAGAACATTATTATGTAGTAGGGATCAGGTACAGCAATATCGGATCATTTGAAATAGCGTTTTCAGCTCACTGGTTGCCAAATCGGTCTCACTTCTTCAGCTTCTTGATTCACGTCTTGTGAATGAATTTACTATTTTGTATGCTGATTTAATAGCAAAAAGCTTGCTCTTCAATTTGATAGGTGTTGAACCTGGAATTTTGTTCTTTGTCACTGTGAAATCTTGTCTTCAACTTTTCCTTTTGAATTTTCCCTCACTTCTATCACATGTATCTTAACCTGTTTGGTCTCAAAATGAGGCTCAAACTGACTTCTGTTCTGCCCATTTTTAGATATTTTTAGTAACTGTTTTATATGCCAATCACTACCACACAAAAGACATGGGGGTTCAGTGCCAACTCCTGGCTGAATCACTGATGGCAGCCTGTTTGGAGTGGCTGCAGTCATATATTATTATATATATTCATATGTATACTCATTTATATAGGCATATATATACTCATATATTATACTCATATATACTCATATATGCCCACACATTCTCAGGGTCTGGAGGCGATAACGACCAGACACCGCTGGCTTATAGGAGGCCAGAGCCCCTGACAGGTGGCGCCGGCGTGGCCACACCTGGAACTAATCAATAGCATACACTAGCTGTGGTTCGCAAAAATACAATACAAATATAACTGAAGATGGTAGTATCCTTCTTTATATGCCCATAATAGATTATAGAGCACATATACTCATAAACACTCATGTACGATTATGTATGCTCATGTATGTTTATGTACGTTTATGTATACTTATCTATACTCATATATACTCATATATCCTCATATGTAATCATATATACAAATATATAGTTGCAGGCTACAAGATAGACTAATATAACAATAAATTCATGGGTTGGCATTTTATTACTTTGAAGTGACAACATAAACTGCAGAGGCTCCATAATAGAGCACTACAAATATCCCTAGGGAAGAGTCAACGCTTCCCAACGCAATAGCTGCATAAGATAACATGAGTAAAATTCATCCAAAACGGGCAACAGGATCACCTAAAATTGTATGCATACAACAAATCTTGAACACAAAAAAACAGGAGATTACAAATAAGGTGCACAAGAAACAACGATGGTCCATTACTAGCAATGATAAAATCAAAATGCAGTACATATATGATCGCAGTGTAGCTAACATGAGTGGCAATATTTGGAATAGACTGCCAGCTGCAACACGAAATGCAGAAAAAATATCAATTTTTAAGAAACTACTAACAAATAATGTAACCTAGAAAAACAGATGATTTTTAAATGGATTAACACAAAGTATAGTGAAAGCTGGATTTTAGACTGTTTGCAATCTACGAACAGATATAAAACATAAACAAGAAGCAAGAAAACCAAAATTATTACTAAAACTAAATTCCAAAGATTTGATTCAAATTGGACTAGTGTTGCCCACCGGGGAAAAAAAGTATTAAAACACTTATCCGTTATGAGCAGGGTAAATAAATTAATCACAAAAAAACATGTGGTGGAACACCACTATATTGTATTGTATTACCTGGAATATGCAGGTATAGCAGGTATAGCTATACCTCAGGGAGTTTGACGCCCCTGCCTTGCAGAGTTGTAAACCACTGCCTTGTAGTACAGGTCCTTGACAGAACCGAAGGCTAAAGGCCCTGTCACACTACGACGTTTCTCACGAACGCGCTTCGACGCATGGCAACGTGTTGCCTTTTTGGGCGAACCGTCGGTACACATCCGGAACGTTACTGGCGCGTTAACGGCACGTTACTGACGCGTCGGTACATAGCAACGTGTGAATGGAGACGTCGGTGCGCGTCGGGCCGCGTCGAGGTTTTGCGCTTGCACAAAACTTTCGACGGGCCGCAACGCGCGTCAGCATGTTGGCGGGCGCGTTACGGACGCATTAGCAACACGTCAACACCCGTTGGCGGCGCGCCGGCGGAACGCTGGATCAACGTTGGTTAACGTTGGCTTTTTTTTCCCCAAAATGCGACCGTTCCGTCGGCGCGTCCGTCGCATCCGATCAACGGGTAGTCGGCGCAATATTGGCGTTGTTCCAGCGTTTCTCGGTGCATTGGACGTGTTGCCGGCGCACCTGGACGCGTTGGCCGCGCAGTGTGGATGCACTGCAGGCGCGTCCTAACGTGTTGCTGGCGGGTATGTACGCATTGACACGGTACTAACATCCCGCCATCAACCCGCCATCAACGCGCCGACAGCGCGCCGACAACACGTCGATGGCACGCTGGGAACCCGCTGGCAGGACATTGACATGTTGTTCTGCCGCGCGTCGAAACGTGTTGGCCGCGCGCCAAAAACACGTCACTAACACGCTACAACCCGGCAAACTTTCTCCCAAACCGCCGACGAGTTGGACGTGTGTCAACGGGTTGCAAATATTTTGCGCGTTGGCGGCACGCCGGAACACACGTCGTAGTGCGACAGGGCCTTTAGGGAGCAAACCCTAAACAGAAAACCATGTCACTGTGGCAGCATTAAGGGCGGTTGATGTATGGAACTCCCAACATCTCCCGACCAGCCACTGCAGGGACAAATAGTTTTGCGCCTGTCTTGACATGTTCTTGCCGGTGTGAAACCTCTATTTGCTCCCCAAGAGAGTGCCCCTGGTAACTTGCAAAAGCCAGCAGCACTTCAACACTTTTGCAGGCAGCTTTCAAAAAATGTAAATGGAGAGCGGCAGTCAAGTAATGAAAGCAGTCTTTGTCGCATCGCGACCGACAGCATGATGATGATGATGACCCGGAATTGATTCAGTGGAATGTGCAGTTGATTTTCTTTTGTTGTGCGCGCTTGCTATATTTATCTAAACCGTTGTCCTATATTAATAATCATGTTCTTTGTTTTGTTTTGGATTTTTTTCAGTTAGACCTGTGACGATCCTTGGCACCAGTCATTCATCAACCCTACATCCAGGTGAGTAATCCCATCTGTTCTCACCTGATAATATTATTTATATTCTTCCGTCAAGGACAACAACAATGAATATGGCTTGGAGCGAGAAATCCTCTGTTGGGACCCACAAAATGGCCTACCAATAATTTATTGACTCAAAAATTGTGAATGGTTACAGCAGTCTACATCCAAATGTGGCCAGTCCCAGAATAAAGTAGGCGTGTGTGCGTGCATTTGAGCAGGGGCCCAGGTCACTCAACGGTGCATAGACCAGCACATAGGCAAAGGTAGAAACTACAAAACAAATACACATAGGAACAACATAGAAAAAAGCAGCAGTGCTGAGGTATGTAACACTGCAGCCTAAATAATATTGGCATAATACTTATACATCACATAACTGAAAAACAAGATTTTTTATCACAAGTAGGGATAGATAATATTGAGTGAATAGGGCAGTCGCAAAACTGAAAAAAAGAGCAATAATGTGGGATTTTTGTACATTTTGCATCAGAATATGCACTTTTTACCAGTGTTGGGGTATTAGAGTTCCAGACTGGTACGATGTATGATGTACAATCTTGTATTTAATATTTCGCACATGTACAAAGCCATTACACTGTTCAATGTGGAATTATATTCCAGTCCTTTCGTATAACAGTATGGTAAGTCAGCTGAACAGAAAATACCACTTTATCAGAGTAACACTTTACCAGAATATCCATACAAGGAAGACATACTAAAATCAGGTAACCAGACTTTGATTTGAGATTTATTTAACCACCAACATGTCATAAAGCAAATGTATGGTTTTCCCCCAAAGTGTCATCTTCCAACCAAACAATGAATGTTACGTTAAATTAAAGTTCATATACCAAATTAATTGTTACAACACATCGGCAATTGTAATTTTCAACTAGAATCAAATATGCCTCTGTATGAATATATGTGATATATAATCATTATGCAAGTATAAAGGTGCGGAAGGGAATTATTATTCTTAATTGTTCTCTTCATTATCTACCGATCACTATTCTCAATGTATTCACTTCTTATCCTACATCCTGGAACTAGTGGCGCCACCTTCGGCCCCGACACTAACTACAGGTGCTCCCATTGTCAGTCGCGCCCGGGATTTGTTCTCCTTTTTCTAAGGCAATACACTAATCTCAACCGCCTTCTGATTGTCTTGTTCCTTTAATATATCATAGCTGGTGTTGCAGTTTCGGCGGTACGCCAGTTTTCGATGTACACATCGATTCTGCGCATGCGTCAAAATCAAACAGCATCGTCACTAACCTTATAAATTTAATATAATGTTTTTGGTAAAGATGTTTTCTATATGTGTACCAAGCGATTTGTTTCTAGGTGGTGTGGTTTTAGAGATATTTCACTTTTTCTGTATTTTCTGTATGAAGATCGCTCACGACCATTAACAATGCCTTGAGTTTGACGATATGCACAGTGCAAAACATTAGTTTTATTCAGAATTAATAGAAATGAAGAACCCTAACCATATAAATTCAAGATAATCTGTTTGATGAATATGCTTTCTTTATGTGTGCCAAGCAGTTTGTTTCTAGGTGGTGTAATTTGAGAGATATTTGACTTTGTCTGTATGAAGATTTGCTCACGGCCATTGAAAATGCATTTGAATGTATGTGTCTCTCGCAAACTGGCGTACCGCGGAAACTGCAACACCGGCCTTTATATATATGAATCTGTTTTGCTATAATCGTGATATCAATAGCTTAAATGAAATGAGACAAGCAGAATTATTTTATAAAGTGACTACAAAGTCAAAGTTTGTTGATAAACTCCCATTGTATGCATATCCGACTGTAGAGAATGCATGGTACCCTGTCATTGAGGTGAATGTCTCACGCTCACGTCTTAAATGCAGGACAAAATCTATACTATTGAGTCAATACGCAGATACAGTCAATTGTAACAGATGTTGTGATTGTTACCTCAGGCCATATAGAACCAATATTTGAATCACAGAATTTGTCTATTGATGAACAGGTCCTGATCTCATCGTATCTTTTTCTAAACATGTGTTTGTTTCCTTAAAGAGCAGTCTGTAGGTTATTTGTATATTAGTTCCAGAGCTCAGGATTTAGTTTAATGGATTATTTAGTTTATAAGGGGCAGTGGGAAGACAATCATCAATGGTTACACTGTTCCTGCAATTTCTATTGTCAGCAGAATAGTATATGTTTGTGGAATAATGCAATGAAATTGGGAATAAAAAATGTCTAATGTCTAATGTCTATAAACTTTAACGCGAGATGGGAAATTCTGTGATTTTAATTTCAATGGCGGTAAGTGGGACGACATGTGACCTGGATATGGGACACACTCTCCTCTCTGTCATGGAGACAGGAGGCACTCGGATCCGGTGTCGCGATTTTGGGCATTCTTTTATAGAAACATTTGTTAGGTGTTCAAGCTGTTTTCCCTCCGCCAGTGCTAGGACCATTATATCTCCGCTGGTCCATCAGTCACGCTGGTTCCAGCGGTAGGGAGAGGGGGAGGAAGGTGGAGGGGGGTCCTCCAGTATTGCCAGCATTGGGAGTGTGTGTGACGGGGCGTAGTAAGGGGGTAACACTTTCCTTGACTAAATACAGTACAGTGTCATCATCCCAGCAGTGGTAAATTACACAAAGCAATACGGTAATACCGCATGGTTGGCAATATTCATGCCCATCATGACTCAGCATTTTTAATTAATGAACCCTATTAAATTCCAACACTGGGATGCAGATCTTGTTTACTTCACTGGTTTTCGGTGTTGACAAAGTGGCTTGTAGATAGGTTCAATGTAACCAAAGACCCTATAATACTAAGACAGCTCACTCAGCCTGTACTGTGTAATCAAAATGATCAAACCCACCACTTGGTGTGCTGGCTGTTCTCTTGGTTAAACAGGTGCTATATTATATATATAAATGTATATATGAATGTGAAAGATGTGTGATGATGGCAATGCTGATGATGATGCTGATGATGATGTGTATTTGTTCATAGCAATTTCATATTGATGTGTATTCATACATACCTATCTCATGTATAATATAATTGTATGTGTTTACATGTGAAACACCAACCAGCAGCCCGGCTGATCAAACCCACCACAAGGTGGCACTGCAAAATTGACATTACCATGGGAGAGATAGGGAGCGAGCCGTCTTAGTATTATAGGGTCTTTGATGTAACCCACCCCCACCCTCTCTCACCCCCATTTCAACCCCCACCCACAATGCACCTATCCCTCGCCCACCCCACAGTTCCCTCGCCCCAACCCTATTCCGCCCCACATGTGTATACATACGCCCAATTTAACACTCTTCACCACGGGTGCATTAAAGTTGCATAGTCCAATGATTTTGAGTTTCCATCATTTTTCTGAGATAAATATATTGAATTGCGAAATAGCGAAATAGCGAATGGTAGACAGGAAGTGTGAACACCTATTTGTCTCTCATTTTTGCTTGAGTGCAAGTAAATATGCAACACAAGGAATAATTAGTAGCATGTGGTGATTAAGGGGTCAAATTTCCCTGGATCATCAGCCCATGCTTTTTCTAATCTGTTCTTGAATGAATTTATTGACTCGGCATCAATAACATTTTGTGGGAGACTGTTACATATATTTATGATCCTGTTTGAGAAACTGTGTTGCCTTAACTTTGAAATGGCTCTGGGTTTTACTAGTTTGAGAGTATGGCCCTGACTCCCTTCTCTTTTATTCAAGGTGAAAAATTGGTTCATATCTATTTTATCAAACCTTTCATAATTTTAAATACTTCAATTATGTCACTTCTTTTCCTTCTGTAGGAAAGGGTAGGAAGTTTCAATTCCCTAAGCCTTTGTTCATATGGTAAGTCCTTTATAACTGCAACTAATTTTGTTATATGTCTCTGAACCTTTTCGATCTCCAGAATATCTTTCCGAAAAATTGGGCTCCAAATTCGTGGACAGTATTCCAAAATTGGCCTAACAATTGACGATTGATTGTTATATTATACCTTATTTTAGTTTCAAGTGACTTTTATTTTAAATGTCTAACTTTTGAGATATTTGAAGTGCAACCATAATTGTTATCAAGCATGCCAAAATTCTGACACCCCAGGTTTCTGCAGTAACAGGTTCTATTAAATTCCCTCCGTATTCCCTTCTGTGTGACAATAAATGTTTAATAAGTGCAGCAGTATCTAAGTTTGATATCCAGATAATTGTTTTGGTTTTGAAAATGTAATACTTCATCGGACTATGCAGCTTTAAATGATAAACAACAACACAATAACGCAGATTCCTCACCGTAGTCTGTTAATCAGCTGCACCCGTACGCTTTGTTAACCAGCGCCGCCATAGTCGATCGATCAGCATGCTTCGCCCTACTTCAATTTTGACAGAGGCCTAATGTGCCAAGGTTTAATTTAGACCTGTGTCCGAAGGAAAACTTAGACCGGAAGTGTCGCACGTGTGTGTATTATGATGCATTACTCGGATGGATGAAACACTCCAATAGATCTTTTCTGGTAAAGTTTCATAATCCAATTTTTTTTTAATATTTTTTTTTTTTTTGCATTAGTTGTTTAAGCAGGGGAAATTTCAATCACGGAAAATTGGTCTTCCTCATTCCACTGCTCCTTGCCCTATCCTAATAATGCCGAGCGCCTGGCTAGGAAGCAAAAAGTATCAATTGTTAAGTCATTGGTTTGACTCGACCAGGGTTCGAAACAATGATCCCATGATCTACCAACATGGGAGACGGATGCTCTAACTCATTCAGCCATCCCATCTGGTTAATGAAAGCATAGTACTTTGTTCTTAAAGAGAACTACTACTTAATTAAATTCGGTCCTCTGCATAGATATATCGGTGCACTGATTACTCAGTGTGTGCTGCATAGAAGGGTGTCGCAGTTTCCGCGGCACACCAGTTTGCGAGGGACACATCCATTCAAATGCATTGTCAATGGCCGTGAGTGATCTTCATACAGAAAAAGTCAAATATCTCTCAAATTACACCACCTAGAAACAAACCGCTTGGCACACACACAGAAAACATATTCAACAAACAGATAATATTAAATTTATAACTTTAGGGTTCTTGATTTCTATTAATTTTGAATAAAACTAATGTTTTGCACTGCGCATACCATCAAACTCAAGGCATTGTCAATGGTCGTGAGCAATCTGCATACAGAAAATACAGCAAAAGCGAAATATCTCTAAAAACCACACCACCTTGAAACAAATCGCTTGGTAAACATATAGAAAACATCTTTACCAAAAACATTATATTAAATTTATAAGGTTAGTGACGATGCTGTTCGATTTTGACGCATGCGCAGAAGCGATGTGTCCCTCGCAAACTGGTGTGCCCGGAAACTGCAACACCAGCCAGGTCCCGGCTACATAAAGGATTCACCCGGTACTCGCAGTACACGGGTGAATGACAACGTAGTCTAAATACGGGCGAAAATAGCTTTAGTATGGAACAGAGAGTAGAATGCCTGCCTCCAGTATCAAATGGATACTTCTATAGGCACAGAGTTGGTGAAATGGGAGAGAATGCAAAAAGACAAGATGGCGGCCGCAGAACGCCATCGATTTCACTTTTAAATCTTATTAAACTAGATATTATATTATATTTTTCAACTCAAAGGTAGCGGGCTATCAATAAGACATATATATATGTAAAGAATAATTGTTGCTTCTTAGATTGTGAAATTAGGCTTTCAATTCTTTGACCCGCATTTTCGACAGCTTTTACATAGGGTTGGTTTGCACCCCTACTGCAGCAGTATGGGGTGAATCTTGTATCTAGGTCCCGGCCTGTTCACTGCCTGGCCCAGGTCCATTTTCAGCCTCGTCTAACATGTGTGAAAGTGGCGCGAAACAGAGTCAATTGACAAGAACCGCCGGAGCGCCCTCTACTGGCGCTAACTACAGGCGCTCAACTCACGCGCAATGTGTGGCTGGACTGGGATTGGGGAGTGGGGAGTGGGGGGGAGGGGGAGGGTGCTACGTGTGCTGCTGTTGGTGATGGTGGTGGGGGCGGTGGTGGCTGAGGGTTGTTAGCGACAATACTGAGACAAATCTGAACCGGAGATGTCAATGAGATCCGGATCCCAGTCTTGGCATTTAATAGGGTCCGTTAATTAATGTAATATAACACTAACACTACAACTGGCCAGCATTGAAAACAAGCCTGGGCACCCGGGCTTATATGCAATGGACAGTATAAATACAGCCTCAATAAAAAAAAATTAAATTAATTTTAAAATTTAAAAGGCTGACACATTGTAAAGTCGATGGCTGGCGGTTTGAGTGGTGTAGATAGGCTAATAAGAAATCACGACAGGCAAGTAAGGAAAGTAGATAAAGAGTGAAAGGTAGGAGAGTGAGACTCTCTCATTTATTGTATTTATAGTTTCAAGAACAAGATGGTGGTGATCACATGATCCAGTCTTCCAATCCCTAATAAGCATTCCTCTATCCACCAATGAGGGTTCAATACCCTTGTTGCCCAGGCATGGTTAGATCTGTATCTGGTGCAGTGATCCATAAATAACTATTGGAGGGGAGGGGGTATATGAGGCAACTTCCCAAAGACTGTCCCAAATAAGAAGTGACATTCTTTCAGGTCAAGAAGTGACCCTCTCTCTCTCTATACTATATTAATACACAATTTCTATCCTAATTAGTAATAGCGCACCAACTCCACATATACCATATATGCCTTTGGTTTTACATAATATTTACCATTTTATAGACAAGTTGCAATTTATTATAGCAGAGTTCTCCATATCCCATATCTCATATATCGGAAAATTTTACAATATGATTGACCTCGAAAAGAAAACTGCCAAACAGTGGTACCACGCATACATTACTTTGTGACATGTACAACTGCTGCGATAATGACACTGTACTGCTCAGTCACATACTGTCACATTGTCTCATATTGGCAGTCGGTGTTTCATATTGAGCGGACGGGAATGAGAGTGACACGCCTTATCTGGAACTACCGTTTGTGGTGTTCTCTGTGGTGGAGTGGTTAGAGTGTCTGACTTTTTTCTAGGTCGGAATCCTAATCTGAAGGTCAGTGGTTCGATTCCCTGTTCCCCCACCTCTGCCAATTTGTATTTCCACCGCTGTGTATAACTTACAGCGTCATCAAAGGCCAGTTGCTCTCATACCATGTCTATGTGGTGTGGGAGGTTAAAAATCCCTTGGGTCGGTAAAAGTGTAGGCTTGGGCTTTCTATCGACAAACTGTCTAATTGTGAAAACAAGCCTATTCAGGCTTATCCATGATAGGCAGTATAAATCTTCATCAACAACCGTCAAGTGGTCCGTCATGGCTATGCTAAGTCAACAGTAAGGTATTGCTTTCATATCAAAGTGGGGTGGCCGAATGAGTTGAAGGTCTGCCTCCCATTTTGGTAGGTCGTGGAATCAAAGCCCCGGGTGTGATCGTTCATTTGGCCCACTTACCAGGTAGAAAGGTTCAAAGAACCATACTAACAGTACCCTGTAGGTGTTGAGTCGATTGTGGCCTAGATTCAGGATCAGCGTCCCATTGCCCCAGTTACCAGGTAGAAAGGTTCAAAGAACCATAGTAACAGCACCCGGTAGGTGTTGAGTAGATGTCGGCCTAGATTCAGGATCAGCATCCCATTGGCCCACTTACCAGGTAGAAAGGTTCAAAGAACCATAGTAACAGTACCCGGTAGGTGTTGAGTAGATGTTGGCCTAGATTCAGGATCAGCGTCCCATTGCCCCATTAACGAGGTAGAAAGGTTCAAAGGACCATAGTAACAGTACCCGGTAGGTGTTTAGTAGAGTGTGGCCTAGCTTCAGGATCAGCGTCCCATTGCCCCACTTACCAGGTAGAAAGGTTCAAGGAACCATAGTAACATCACCCAGTAGGTATTGAGTAGATTGTGGCCTAGCTTCAGGATCAGCATCCCATTGCCCCACTTACCAGGTAGAAAGGTTCAAGGAACCATAGTAACATCACCCAGTAGGTATTGAGTAGATTGTGGCCTAGCTTCAGGATCAGCATCCCATTGCCCCACTTACCAGGTAGAAAGGTTCAAGGAACCATAGTAACATCACCCAGTAGGTATTGAGTAGATTGTGGCCTAGCTTCAGGATCAGCATCCCATTGCCCCACTTACCAGGTAGAAAGGTTCAAGGAACCATAGTAACATCACCCAGTAGGTATTGAGTAGATTGTGGCCTAGCTTCAGGATCACCGTCCCATTGGCATACTTAACAGGTTCGGGGAACCATAGCAACAGCACCCAGTAGGTGTTGAATTAAAATATGACCATATAGGTTCAGTGCCAACGTCTGATTGACCTCAATACTAGGCAGAAAGGTTAGGGAAACCATAGCAACAGTACGCAATGCAGTGTTGAAGTAAAATGTGACTTAGATTCAGGATTGGTTTCCCTCTTGGCCCTTTGTTCCCGGTCAGAGAAACACATGGAATTATGGCGACAAGCCCAGTGAGTGCACAGTAAACAACAAGATGTCTGCCTCCATCTTTATATAGCATCTTGGCACTCCTAATCAGATTCGAAAACCTCATTTATTATAGGACACGATTTTAATGAGTTGACAATGTCACGATATTAGCTAATCTCCAATCATAGCGTTGAGCTTTGCTCTCCATCTGCGACTTGGCTGCGTATCATGTTACTGTTTGTACCAACTGGCAAGTTTGATTTTCACTATTGGTGATACCTGACAAGAGGTCATATATAAAGGCGGGTTTATTTTTTAATAGTGTTTTGTTGGGTGTTTTTTGTTCTGTGTTGTGTTTTTTGGAGCGGGGGGGGCAGTAAATTCAGTTGTCTAAACAAGGGAAATTTCAATCACGAACTAATCATAAACTAAAAATAAATCAAATAAACGATTCTTTTAATTAATGGTGAATAACAAATTTAGTTAATAAAAATAGACTTGTAATTCAATCAAACACTTAAAACATATGCATGCTAGGCATTATATATATACCCAGGAGGTAGACTTTAAACCTAAAACCAAAATTAATGACCACTAACCCAACAAGTCGAAGGTAGTCAGGGAAAGAAACTGTAGGTAACCAAAGAACTAACCAATTGTAGAACCAGCAGACTCACAGAGGATAGGGAGATGTGGGAGAATGCCTACAAACAGAGAAGGAATGTAGTAGATAGCTACACAACTGAGAGTAACAAAACAAGGGAAACCACAAGACTATTACTGTCAAAAACAAACAGTGAAACCAAGTCATTAGACTTAACCGTTATGGAAGCATAAATACACCATCACCAAAGAAAAACAAAAAGAAACATTTGCTGCACTATAGAAGATGTTATGATGGCGGATATGTGAATGTCCTATTCAGAAATGCAGGTCATATGTATGACTTAATCCACCTACACATATGAAGCAAAAAGGAAAGTTTGTTTTATTTAACGATGCCTCTAGAGCACATTGACTATTGGATGTCAAACATATGGTCATTCTGACATATTTCTTTGGAAGGAACCTCCTGCTGCCACATAGGGTACTGTTTCCGATATTCATTTGGTAAAGTTATAGTAAGTTTCAATGTATGGTCTGTTCGGTTGGAGTTAAGCAAGTGGTATATAAATGTCAGTAGTGTGGTTAGTTATGTGAGTTTATAAATTAGGCTGTTGCAAGGGGGAAGGGGGTTGCTAGTAATACACTTTAAAGTTGCAAAGGCTGATGGTTTTTAGTGGATTGTGTGATGTATTTGTTTTGTTGTTTTTTTTAGTCCATTAGTTGTCTAAGCAGGGGAAATTTCAGTCATAGACGACTGGTCTTCCTCATTCCACTGCTGGTCGATAGAAAGCCCGAGCCTACACTTTTACTGACCCAAGGGATTTTTAACCTCCCACACCACATAGACATGGTATGAGAGCAACCAGCCTTTGATGACACTGTAAGTTATACACAGTGGTGGAAATCCAAATTGGCAGAGCTGGGGGCACGGGGATAAACATTATGTGAGCATAAAGACGCAGAACGGAAATATTGTTATTATTATCCATCATTATTACCTTACACACTACTCTGTATCTGCTCATGCCTCTCATCACGTGACCGCTGGCGCCACCATCGGTCCGAATCCAAACTTTGGGCGCGCCACACTATCTAGAATTGTTCTTGAATTTTTCTTTTATTATGCTAGGACATCATATTCTTATGCCAGAGAATATATTATATCAACCAACTTCATTGTCTTCTTCATTCTGTACTGCAGGCAGCCTTTGTCTGAATATATATATATATATATTATGTACATTTGGTTGAGGGCTATAATATACTTTAAAATGAATGTATTTACTCTGCTCATAGCGATACATGTTACCAGACAATCAGTGACATATACATCTTGAAATATATATTACATTTATTCATTTCGAGATAGTCATCCTGAAATACAGATTGCACCTATTCATTTTGAAATATTCATCTTGAAATTTATATTACATTTATTCATTTCGAGCTATTCATCATGAAATATAGATTGTGCCTATTCATTTCGCAATATTCATCTTGAAATTTATATTACATTTATGCATTTCGAGCTATTCATCCCGAAATTTAGATTGCACCTATTCATTTCGAAATATTCATCTTGAAATATATATTACATTTATTCATTTCGAGCTATTCATCCTGAAATATAGATTGCACCTATTCATTTCGAATTATTCATCTTGAAATATATATTACATTTATGCATTTCGAGCTATTCATCCTGAAATTTAGATTGCACCTATTCATTTCGAAATATTCATCTTGAAATATATATTACATTTATTCATTTCGAGCTATTCATCCTGAAATATAGATTGCACCAATTCATTTCGAGATATTCATCTTGAAATATATATTGCACCTAATCATTTCGAGATTTTCATCCTGAAATATAGATTGCTTCTCATGTTCCCAGGAAGTGCAGTTAGTCGTATGTGAAGTAAAATGGCACACAACATACCTGCAAATAAAAACTAGATACGCATTTTTTTTAAATAGAATGAGTAAGACTTTGTAGTGGAACAGTTTGGATTGCGCGTCCTAGTACTCATACCCCACTGGCTTAGCAGGAACCCAAACCCATTACAGAGTGCCGGGTGTATTTATGGCTGTTTCTACCGTAAATACTGATTGATTGATCAATCAATCAATCAGCATTTACGGTCGAAACAGCCATATCATTGCTTATCATCCCGTCACTGAAGATAAGCAACGCTGAGCCTTCCTTGTCAGCATGCAGAGAGGGTGGGGGGGGGGGCACTCCGCTGCCTAGGAACATGAGATGTGATAGACAGATATTTCAGGATGAATATCCCATAATGCATGTTACCTGCGTTAGATCACCATCAACATCAGGTACAGTGGGCATGTACTCAAATTTTCTTCCAGTCATTTATGGTGTTATTCCGCAATGCAAACATGAAGGATCTAATGCGGGTCTTAGTGCATGTGTGATCCAGCCGTTACATTTTCCCGAAAGGCCCTGTCACACATCACCGGATTGGGGGAAATGGAAAGAAACCGAACGATGTCTCTTGATATCCTGCAAAGTCCGGTTTGTGTCCGTCGCATATCCGTTGATATCCATTGATATCCGGCCCAATCCATTAGAAGTTTTGAACATGCACAAAACTTGGAACAGATGACGCCGGATTGTTGTTTACGGTTCTTGTCCGGTTTGAGTTCCTTTCGTCCATTGGCTATCCGTTCATGTCCGTTTCATGTCCGTTTCATGTCCGTTTCATGTCCGTTTCATGTCCGTTTCATGTCCGTTTCATGTCCGTTTCATGTCCGTTTCATGTCCGTTTCATATCAGTTTCATGTCAGTTTCATGTCAGTTTCATGTCTGTTCTTACACCCGATATCGCAACACTTTGACACATTTTAATACATTTTGATAGTTATCACGCCCGAACGCCACCGGACTAGACAATTATGTCCATTGCTCAATCCGGCATACTGTGACAGGCACTTAAAACAGCGATGTGTATTCACATCAAGCAGGGATGGCTCCAATATGGCGGAGATTAGGCCCACACCCCTGGTGGCGTGATATGCTTATTATTGCCCCCAGATTATATAACAAAAATATAAAAAGCCGTCGGCATCAAGAGAAATATACGACGACGAAGTGTTGCATTTTTCATACCGGACGCAGGCACAGACACGTTAGATCACGTGATATGAAAGGAAGGACTACGGTGGTTTTATGCCAGACTGACTCTCGTAGAACAGGTGCAGTGTGGATTAGAGCTGTGTGGGGGTGGGGGGTGACTGACTAAGTGAGTGAGTGATGACGACTTAATGTTGTGTCCGCAACAAAGACCGTGTTCATGACAATGCACGCTGAAGTGTGTTGCTAGATGTTCACAGTGCAGGCTCGGTGATGGCTAAATTCAGTTATCAGATAAGTATGAACTGTTTTTGTTTTCAACTCAACTCAATATTGTATATACAATTAAAGCTCTCTAAATCTACGGAACATGGGAACGACTTTAAATGGTCGATTTAGGGAGGTAAGCGGTTTAGGGAGTTTAAAAAAACAAATTTGCAATGGTATTGTACGGCGATCATTTGGGACCCAAATAAAGCGATCGATATAAGCAAAGACCCTATAATACTAAGACAGCTCACTCCCTATCTCTCCCATGGTAATGTAAATTTTGCAGTGCCGCCTTGTGGTGGGTGTGATCAGCCTGGCTGCAGGTTGGTGTTTCACATGTAAACACATACAATTATATTATATATGAGATAGGTAAGTATGAATACACATCAATATAAAATTGCTATGAACAAATACACATCATCATCAGCATCATCATCATCATCATCATCATCACCATCATCACACATCTTTCACATTCATATATACAGTTATATATATAATAGAGCATCTGTTTAACCAAGAGAACAACCAGCGCACCAAGTGGTGGGTTTGATCATTTTGATTACACAGTACAGGCTGAGTGAGCCATCTTAGTATTATAGGGTCTTTGATATAAGGGAATGGTTGGTCTGTGGAGGTGGTTGGTTTGAGAGGGTTTCCTATTATTAGATTTAATATCCATGTTGCCATGTTCCATATATATATAAGATAGAGGATCTAATCATGATGTTAAAATCAGTCCATTTCAATGTGAACCAACAATAATTGCTTGTTCTTTGTCTGAGTGAGCTGTGTGTTTCAGGTGTACAATGTGTGGTGTTCATCACAGCGCATGCGCACAGCAGGGCCTCTAAAACAGGTCCCCAGGACATAAACCCTTGGTGGCTATAGGCCCCCCGCCCGCTGAGATGCACATGCGTATAGTTTACAGGCAGCCCTGTCCCCGGGTAATGGTGATTTAGCCGGAAATAACCCAGGTGCACTCATAACCCTCAGGGGGACAAGCAGGTGGGGGTGGGGGTGGGGGTGGGGCGGTGGGGTGGGTGGGTGGGGGTGGGGGGTGGGGGGGTGGGGGTGGGGGGGGGGGGGGGGGGGTGGGGGGGGGGGTAATCAGTGAGGAGATGTGGCAGCACCAAGTGGTAAGGGCGAGGCACACTTGGGGTAAAGTCCAAACCCACACTGAAAAGGAGGGGGACACTTCCGGTAACGTTTAATTCACACGGGTAAGGACAGCGGCACTTCCGGTAAAGCTTAACCGATAGTGCTATGGAGGGGGACACTTCCGCTAAAGTTTAATTGACACTGGAAAAGAGGGGAGCACTTCCGGTAAAGTTTTTTTCACACTAGTAAGGAGAGGGGCACTTCCGATAAAGTCCAACCCACACTGGTAAAGGGGTTGGGGTTGGGGGTTGGGGGTTGGGGGCTTAGGGTTGGTGGGTAAGGGGTAGCAGCTTGGGCCTGAACACCCCAAATAACCGCCAACTCGCAGAACAGACGCCGTGTCTCTCGAAACGCCCCCTAGTGACAGTATCAGGGAGCGGGGCGGGGCGGGGCGGGGCGGGGCGGGGCGGGGCGGGGCGGGGCGGGGCGGGGCGGGACGGGGCGGGGTGGGGCGGGGCGGGTGGGGGGGAGCAGAAGAGGGACAGAAGGGTTAAAGCTGCATAACCCGATGAAATATCAAATTTTGAAAACTAAAGCAATTATCTAGATTTTATTATACATATCTATGTTAGATACTGATGCACGTATTAAGCATTTGTTTCTGCATCGAAGGGAATATTGAGTCAATTTAATAGAATGTGTTCCCGCAGAAGCTTATGGTGTCCGAGTTTTGACGTGCGTGCCAGAATTAATCTTACATGTTTGCACTTCAAACATCTCAAATGTTAGCCATGTAAAATGAAAGATCCTTCACGCTGAAGTAAAGTAGATAATAATGATCAAGCTAATATATTTATCTCAGAAAAATGACAGAAACTCACCGCGCTCGGTGTGGCTGGTACTTGGTGTCAGTAACCGCTGGTATCTCTCTCAGTGCGTCACGTGACTAGATATTGGGTACCGGAAATGGTGCATAAAGGCACAGACATTGCCTTTTCTCTTCTTGTGTCCTATATATATATGCTTCCCATTCATTGGAATCGGGAACTAGCAATGAATAATAAATCGGTTTCCCCATAAATCTCTATTATAATGCAATATTGCATATATACTTCATTGCTTCCTGTTATTCGGTTCTCAGTGAGAATCGGAGTTGGTGATGGGGGAGTGATTTAAGGAGATACTTCATGCTCATCTATACGCACCGGGGGCGGTGGCCTAATCGGTAGAGCTTGGGGCACGTGGGAGGGCGGGAGTTCGGCTCCCTGTCGAATCAAACCAATGACTTTGAAATTGATACTTGTCGCTTCCTAGTCTGGCACTCAGCATTAATAGGATAGGGCAAGCACTGCTTAGCTCAGTGTTGGGATAATCTGACTGAGTGGGATATCAGGTCATGGTGCGGATAGCCTGATATCCCAGTGGGTCAGCACTATAAAAGTCACCATGAGTGTACCCTGTCACAAGTCAGTACCTGTCCTGATATGACCTTCGATGTTGCCAGGATGGAAACCTCCAACAACCAACCAACCATGCATACGCTATCTAGGAATTGGTTCTGCTAATAAATATAGTAGTATTCATATTGATATGATCTTAGATGTTGCCAGGATTTAAAACTCCAACAACCAACCAACCAAGCATACGCTATCTAGGAATTGGTTCTGCTAATAAATATAGTAGTATTCGTATTGATATGATCTTAGATGTTGCCAGGATGTAAAACTCCAACAACCAACCAACCATGCATATGCTATCCAGTACTTTGTTCTGCCAATAAATACAGTAATATTCATATTGATATGATCTTAGATGTTGCCAGGATGTACCATTCCAACAATCAACTGACCATGCATATGCTATCCGGGAATTGGTTATGCTAATAAATATAATAGTATTCACATTGACTTTATTTGCTTTCTATTTAAAGCAGCTGCAATAACATTGTATTCTTTGAGGACAGCATCCTTGTTTATATTCCCATAATAGATTATAGAGCACATATATATACATGGGTCAGGATCACAAAAAGGGGCCAATTGGGGGAAGTTGTCGGCGTCGAGCATGGATGTCGGCGTCGATCGGTATAATTATAATTTAGCATTGACAGAGGTGTTGGAAAGTCTTTTAATTTATCCTGAACATAAAGGTTGAGAAAATACAACAACCTTATTTGTTTCTAGAATAATTTAATATAAAACAAAGAAATACATAAGACTTTAAGAATTGCGACGCCGACATCTGTTAAAGTTGTTGGCGTCAATCATTGGATGTCGGCGTCGATCGGTATAATTATAGTTTAGCATTGACAGAGATGTTGGAAAGTCCTTAGATTTTTACTGAATGTAAAGGTTGAGAAAATACAACAACCTTATTTGTTTCTAGGATAATTTAATATGAAACAAAGAAATGCGCTACACTTTTAAGAATTGTGATGCCGACATCTTCATTTGACCACCGATTAGCCCGTTTTCATGAGGCTGACTCATATATATATATTCTTGAAGAGTTATACTGCCCAGCATGGATGAGTCTGAATAGACTTGTTTTAACCATTAGACAGTTTGTCGATAGAAAGCCTGAGCCTACACTTTTACTGACCCAAGGGATGAGAGCAACTGGCCTTTAATGACACTGTAAGTTATACACAGCGGTGGAAATCCAAATTGGCAGAGGTGGGGGGCATAGGGAATCAAACCACCAACCTTCAGATTAGTTCAACCTAGAAAAAAGTCAGACACTCTAACCATTCCACCACAGAGAACACCATATATATATATATATATATATATATAAATCAACAGATGGAATGGAGACCTTTTCTGACACCAAGAGAGTTCTGGCAAGATGGAGTGAACACTTCCAGAAGCTACTCAACGTCCCTGGTGACATAGATCATGAAGGTCTGGACAACATCCAGCAGCGCATTACCAAAACATGCCTCGATGAGATTCCAACCATGGATGAGATGGCTAGCGCAATCGCCAGCCTGAAAGATGGCCAAGCACCTAGGGGTGATGGAATTCCTGCTGAAGTATGGAAGCACGGAGGAGACAATCTGTTCAACAGACTGCACCAATTAATCACCAATGTCTGGGAGGAGGGTTCTGTACCCCAAGCATGGAAGGATGCCAGCATTGTAACCATCTACAAGAAAGGTGATCGAACAGACTGTGGGAACTCTAGAGTTATCTCTCTTCTTTCCTTGGCAGGCAAGATCTTCGCCAGGATCCTCCTCAACATCTATTCACATAACACCTGATGTAGTTCCGGAGTCACAGTGTGGCTTCAGAGGTAACTGGAGCACCGTGGATATGATATTTTTTCCCCGACAGCTACAAGAAAAGTGCATTCAGCAGGACTGACCACTGTACATGGTATTTGTCGATTTCACTAAGGCATTTGAAACAGTCGGGAGGACCGGGCTATGGCAGCTACTGAGGAAATATGGATGCCCAGAGAAGTTCACAACTATGATCGAGGCTCTACATACAGGAATGATGCCGAACGTTAGTGTTGGAGGGGAAGTCTCAGAATCGTTTGGGGTTACCAATGGGGTCAAGCAAGGTTGTGTACTGGCCCCCACGCACTTCTCCATCTTCCTATCAGCAATGCTTGATGAGGCTTTCCGAGACATGGGGGATGGTATCTATATCCAGTCCAGACAGAGCGCTGACCTATTCAATGTCGCACACTTCAGAGCGAAGACCAAGACTACTCGGATACTGATGAGAGAGCTGCTATTCGCAGATGACAGTGCACTGGTTGCCAACTCTGCTGAAGAGATCCAGAAAATAGTGGGTGCTTTCTCAGATGAATCAAAGAAGTTCGGCCTGAAGATTAACATCAAGAAGACGGAGGTGCTGTACCAACCCAACTCTACAAGAACCCGAGAGGAGGAGATCATGGTTGACGGAAACAAGCTGAACTCTGTTCTGGAATTCACCTACCTCGGAAGCACTATATCAAGTGATGGATGCATTGATGCTGAAATACAGAGGAGGATGGCCATGGCTAGCGCATCTTTCAGACAACTACGCCAGAGACTCTGGAACAACCACCATGTGTCCATTTGGGTCAAAGGCAAGATCTACCGTGCAATCGTACTATCCACCCTACTATATGAAGCCGAGGCCTGGACAGTGTACAGACATCATCATCATCATCATGCTGTCGGTCGCGATGCGACAAAGACTGCTTTCATTACTTGACTGCCGCTCTCCATTTAGCTCTCTGCTGTGAGAGTTGCGTCCATGAGTCGGTCTTAATGTCTCTCAGCTTCAGGTTTCTATTGATGGTATCCCTGAACCGGAGACGGGGGCTTTCTGTAGCCAGAAGACAGTTGAGAATAAAGGATCTGCTTTGGTAGCCTGTCTGATGACATCCTCATGAGGTGTCCAGTCCACCGGAGATTCTTTTTGATCAGAAGATCTTCCATAGAGGGCAGCCCCATCCATTCGAGTATTTTTACATTTCATGAAAGCTGCCTGCAAAAGTATTGAAGTGCTGCTGGCTTTTGCAAGTTACCAGCGGCACTCTCTCGGGGAGCAAATAGAGGTTTCACACCGGCAAGAACATGTCAAGACAGGCGCAAAACTATTTGTCCCTGCAGTGGCTGGTTGGGAGTTCCATACATCAACCGCCCTTAATGCTGCCACAGTGACATGCTTTTCTGTTTAGGGTTTGCTCCCTTAGCCTTCGGTTCTGTCAAGGACCTGTACCACAAGGCAGTGGTTTACAACTCTGCAAGGCAGGGGCGTCAAACTCCCTGAGGTATTGCTATACCTGCAATACCTGTGTACAGACAACAGGTGAAAAAGCTGCATGCCTTCATGATGCGACATCTGCGTACAATCATGAGGCTAACCTGGAAAGACAAAGTGACAAATAAGGAAATACTCAAACGGACGGGGCTGCCCTCTATGGAAGATCTTCTGATCAAAAAGAATCTCCGCTGGACACCTCATGAGGATGTCATCAGACAGGCTACCAAACCAGATCCTCTATTCTCAACTGTCTTCTGGTTACAGAAAGAGGGGGTGCCCTCGTCTCCAGTTCAAGGATACCATCAAGAGAAACCTGAAGCTGAGAGATATTAAGACCGACTCATGGACGCAACTCTCACAGCAGAGAGCTAAATGGAGAGCGGCAGTCAAGTAATGAAAGCAGTCTTTGTCGCATCACGACTGACAGCATGATGATGATGATGATTCCTGAAATAAGACTGTTTAGGGCGAATTCTTACCCACCACCACCACACACAAAAAAACGGTGGGTGGGAGGGTAAAGATAAATAGGCTGCAATACTGCGGCGTCACATGGCTATGGCGGCCCTTATAACACGGAATCACTCACTCACCGCCCCACCTTATTGCACAACAAGTGAGCACTCAATACATCAAGTTAACGAATAAAGAAAGTCGTCAGGAATGGGATGCTGGTTGGTTGTTGGAGTTTTACATCATGGCAATATCTACAGTCATATCAATATGAATACTACTATATTTATTGGCAGAACCAATTCCTAGATAGCATATGCATGGTTGGTTTGTTGTTGGAGTTTTCCATCCTGGCAACATCTAAGGTCATATAAGGAGAGGTACCGACTTGTGACAGTGTGCACTCATGGTGACTTTATAGTGCTGCTCCACTGGGAAACATGACACGATATCCCACTCAGTCACATTGACACTGAACTAAGCAGTCCTTGCCCTATCCTATTAATGGTGAGTGCCAGACTAGGGAAGCGACAAGTATAATTTGTATAAGTCAGTGGTTTGACTCGACGTGGAACCGAACTCGCGGTCTTCCGAACGCGAGGCCCGCGCTCTACCGATTCGGTCACAACTTCCGGTGGCGAAGCATAGGATGTGAGGGGTGAATGGGGGAAGTGGGAGTGGAGGGTGGAGGGGGAGGGAGGCAGACGCGTGTGGTTGGACGTGGCAATAGACTACATCACCGTTCCAGCGGCGCGGTGCATTGTGGGATGCATCAGAGCAAAACAAACCCATGAGAAGCACATGGCACATGCTAATACACTGGATGCAGCTATGAAATGGGCTAGTTTCAGCTCATCTCAGCTCTTGTTTGAAACATAGAATACCAACTAAAAAAATATATATAATAAATTAAGATATTAATCTTTTATCCAGCATTGCATTTACATCAATATATAATATGCACATCTTATGCCATGTGCATTTAGATTTAGACAAATCTGGGCATTCAGATTAGTGTTCGAGCCATAGCCAGAGTCAGTTTTACTTATTTTATTCATGTTTTTATTGATATCCTATGGTTAATGACATATGTAGGAATAGAAAATGAGTAGGGTTAATTAGATATTGGTTATATATTTCTCTGAAACAAGTTTATGTTGACACATTTGGCATTTTAATATTTAGAACAAGAATTAATAATGGTGATGTGGATATCATTGATTGTTTTATGTCGAATTGTATGTTTCTTAGCTCAAAATGGCTAGTTTTGTCTTACCTATATTCATCAGATCATTATATTGCATGTGTGCATACATGTTTATGCCAAATTGTTATGTATTTCTATTCATTTTGAATAAAATCAAAGTTTTTCCCTATGCGTATCGACAAACTCAATGGCCATTCGCATTTGCTTTGCTGCCAAGGACGTTTTCAGCGCATGCGCAGTCAGAACCGTGATCCCGTCTATTGGGTCCATTCGGAGCTGACTGCTGTGTGTGTTTGGGGGGGGGGGGGGGGGGGGGGGGGCTGAAGAGATAGCGCCATTCAGTTCCGGGTAGCGGGGACTTGCGGAACTATTCAGGGTAGGCATCTATTCTTATTTGGTAGTGTCGCAGTGGGTGGGAATGGGGTGGGGGGTTGTATTTGTAAATGAAGGGAATTGTTATGCCTTGAGTGGGATGCGAACACACATTTCTGCTATTACTGTGAGAGCGTCCTAACCATTAGGTTATCAAGGCTCCCTGATGTAATCAACCTAATAATCCATATGTATGTATGTGACAGTGAAGGTGGGAATTCCTTAATACTTATTGAAGTATTTATTTTCCAATTTGTTCTGTCAGTGTATTCCTGACTCCTTTATAGATTATAATGATACAGATTTTTGGTACTAAAGTCACTTAGATACCTGAAAAAAAAGAATAATGACTGATGGCGAAAGCAACTCAGCGTCTTCTCTGAGTTTGCGGAATATGCTAATTGAGCTAAAACCGGAAACGCTTCATCTCCCTGGGCTAGGAGTAGCCAGGAGACTCTAGCCTGAGGTAATATATATGTGATGTATAGCACATTATATAAGTATAAATGCTGGGAGAACACATATGCTTTGCTACTTCCTCCATCGGCGCATTGGTGGACTCACTGTCAGGGAGTTGTCCCTCGCACCACGCCCACTGGAGGAATATATATATGTGCTCTATAATCTATTATAGGAATATAAACAAGGATGCTGTCATCTTCAGTTATATCTATATTGATATTTGAGAACTGCGGCTAGGGTATGACACCGATGTTTGGCCACACCGGCGCCACCTGTTGGGGGCTCTGACCTCATATAGGCCAGCTGTGTCTGGTCATTAGCGCCTCCAGACCCACTCGGACAGTCAATTCTTTACTATATACACGCAGGTAATATGCAGAGCTCTGCTATATGGGGCATGTATCACGTAGAGACCTCAGTGTAGGGAGCCAATATTCTGGTCCATGAATTATGTAGGTGTGATCATAAACAGTGATAAACCAGTGTGCTACCTGATAACATGATATAATATTCAAGTTAAATGTTGCATTGTTCGTGATGCTCAGCAACATGGGTAATTTGGCATTCGGACACGGCCATAGCCTCATAGCGATAAGAAAAAGCCTTATGCTACCACCTATGGAGTAACGGCGATATTACCATATGACTTGTGCGTCAACGCCGCCTATATTCGCTTTTAATACGAAACTTGATTAATGCTAACTAATAACTTTACTGACCTGCCATCTCCAGTCGTTTACTGGCTATTGATTGGCCTTAAGCGCCTATATAAGGACTGATTCTACGGCGGTGAGCTCACTTCGACACGGCCCCCGGAGGACACTGACTGGCTTTTTGAACTGCCACCCCACCCACCCCTACGTGACATGTTTTCTTTTGGGGTATGGGGTTAAAAGCTATTGACCTCACTGTGCTTAATGTGTTTGAAACTAAACGTTGTGCTTAATAGAAATTTGTTATTGAAAAATAAATCCAACCTTGAACCTATATGCTGTGTCGGTGTCAAATTATAGTAGGGTAGTACCTGATCTGGGTTGGGTGTCGTTTTTAATATTATTGTGCATGTTACTTGGGTAATTTACGGACGGTGGCGCTCAAACTCCCCACTGATTGGTCGCCGTCCTGGCGCCACATCTCGGCTCACGAGAGAACTAACCCGAACTGTCGCCACCTACCGGCTTAACCCCGAATTAACATAGCCAGTCGTTGGAGACGAGCGTTTCTTTTCCGCCAAAACATCACGTGATTTGAACATTCAAACCGCGCCTCCCCCTCCACGGTTTCATTCCTCCTGCCGCCACCATCTAACAAGGATTACCCTTTCTTCACCCACCCACCCACACCTGAATCAGATTCTAAGGGTAGGGTTGAGGGTTCGAGTCCAGCACTCATGAAAGATTCTAGATACCGACAACATGGAGGGGGTCGAACATATTGCACTGTAATTAACCTTGATGTCCTGTTGAAAAATAAAAGAGCAATATATGCCACTGTCCGCAAATTATTGTAAATGATAAACAATAATATAAATCTTGTAAAGAGAAGAAAGGTAAAAAAAAATGGAAAGAATAGAAAGAATTGAAAGAAAGGAAGCAATGGAAAGAATGGACATAATGTAGATAATGTATGTAAAGTAAATGATTTAAATTATGTAATAAAAAGGTTAATAATATCGATAATGTATGTCATGTAAATGATGTAAATAATTTAATAAAAATGTAAATAATTTAAATAATCAAAAGGAAATGTATAACAAAAATGTAAACGATATAAAGAATGTAAATGGTGTAAGTGATGTTACTGATGTTAATATTGTAAATAATTCGCTACATTCGGAGGTAAAAAGAGCAGAGAAAGAGATGGTTTAAAGATATGTATTAAAGAAAAGTAAGTCAGCAACCTAGGATGTCTGTCAACGTGTATTAAGTAGGCGACAAGGGTCCGAAGTTCCCGTACTGGCTGGAGTGCGTCATGTCAGGAGAAATTGATTGATTGATTGATTGGTGGTTGCTTTACGCCGTGTCGGCAGCATAGGCCATATTCACGGCGAGAAATGTTTGTTTTTTGTTCAAACAATCGCTTTTACATGTAAAAGCAGACAATCAATTATGTGCCAATAGACACTAATTAAATTAGAAAGCTCACAATCATATACCTGTGGTCAAGGGAAACAAATTCCCATAGAAAAAGAAAAGTTTCATTAATAATTAATAGAATCCATTTAGTAAACTATATAAGGTGGTACAGTCCAGCTGCCCTCAAAAAGGCTAAAATGTTTTCCTGTTTTACCTTAGTAAAAAGGTCATGCATACTGCCTGCAGTGTAGAAACGTTGGCGCAGGGCCAAAAAATCAACGCAACTTAGTAAAATGTGTTTGAGTGTCAGTGGGGACTGACACCCAATACATTCAGGGGGAGGTTCCCCCTTGAGCAGAAAAGCATGTGTAAGCCACGAGTGGCCAACACGGCAGCGACTAAGGACCACTTGGTCCCGCCGACCTCCCGCATGAGTCTGTGGTGGCTTCTCCCACAGATGGTTCAATTTCTTTAAGTTTATTGATGTTTTCATCCCACTCATGTTGCCATTTGGATTTTATGTGGGTGGCTATTAGTGGTTTCAGATCAGAGTGAGGGATCAGACACGGTTCAAGATCACAGTTCAGGGCCTTCTTCGCAGCCCGATCAGCTCGTTCGTTTCCTTGTATGCCAGCATGGCCAGGCACCCAGCACAGGTGGATATCATACCCATCTGTTGTCAGTTGGTTCATTTTATAAATGACCGTTGCTAGAATAGGGTGATTCGTTTTCAGTCCAGCAACAGCCAGGAGGCAAGAGAAGGAATCACTGTATATAACATAGTTAGTGTGGTTGGATACCTCGATACACTCCAAAGCGAGAAGGAGTGCTCGGGCCTCTGCAGTGAAAATCGAGCTCTGATCGGGCAAACGTACACCAAATTTTTCCCGTCGGCAGACTGCTGCAGCAGCTACCCGGCTTTGGTCTTTCGAACCATCAGTGTATATGGAGAGGTGGTCTGCAAACTGGCCTTGAATCTCTGCATGCAGTCCTTTGTACTCGAGTGGATGTGTCCCAGATTTCCTCAGCTCCGTGAGTCGGAGGATAACCGATGGCTTTCTCAACGACCACGGGGGATGTTCTGGGACTTTGGCATCCTCCAACACATCCAAATCCACGCCTAAGGCCTCCAAATGAGGTTTCATTCGGAGCCTCAGTGGCTGGATGTAATTTGGCCTGGCTTCATACCTGGATTCGTCATGTTGCTCGAATAGACAATTGTGTGCAGGATTCAATGCATTAGTTTTTATCTTGACTACATATTGCATGGCCAGTTTGATTCTCCTGTTATTAAGTGATGGTTCATTGGCTTCGACATAAAGGCTCTGAACTGGTGAGGTGCGGAAGGCCCCAAGGGCCAAGCGCAGTCCCTGGTGGTGGATCATGTCTAGCAGCCCAATATATGATTTCCTTGCGGAACCATATACTATGCTGCCGTAATCCACTCGTGAACGAACCAAGGTTCTGTACACGGAGAGCAGAACATCTCTGTCCGCTCCCCACTCTGAGCTGGACAGCACCCTCAGAATATCCAGCGCTTTCAGGCATCTTGTTTTCAGGTACTTTATATGTGGCACAAAAGACAGTTTTGCGTCGAGAATGAGGCCCAGAAATTTGGTTTTCTCAACGACTTTAATGGGATCCCCATCCAGGGTCAGCTCCGGTTCTGCATGTATTCTACGCAGCAGGCAGAAGTGCATGCAGACTGTTTTGGTCTTGGAAAATTTGAAACCGTTCAAAACTGACCATCGATGGATCCCATTTATGCTTGGTTGTAGCTGTCTCTCTATGACATTCATGTTAGCACCGCTGTAATATAAAACAAAGTCGTCCACGAAAAGACTACAGGAGACCCCCTGCTTTACAGCAGCAGCAATACCATTGACCTTGACCCCGAAAAGGGTCACGGCCAGTATGTTGCCTTGAGGTACTCCTAGTTCCTGTGAGTGTAGGCGGGAATAGGTAGTCTTGACACGGACGCGGAAATGCCTGAAGGCTAGAAAGTTCCTGATGAAAATTGGCAAGTGGCCACGAAGGCCAATCGCATGAAGATCCTCCATGATGCCATGCTGCCACGTTGTGTCATAGGCTTTTTCAACGTGCTCCTTCTTAAGGAAAGCATCTCTTATGAAGGTCTCCATGCACACCAAATGGTCGAGGGTGCTGCGGCCCCGTCTGAAGCCACATTGAAGGTTGGACAGGTGGTGTCCTGACTCCAGTAGCCAGACGAGGCGGTTGTTTATCATGCGCTCCATGGTTTTACAGATGCAGCTTGTAAGGGCTATGGGACGATAGTTGTGGGCTTCACTCTGGTCTTTACCAGGTTTGGGAGTCGGTATTACTGTCGCCTCCCGCCAAGAGGCGGGGACGACACCCGACTCCCAGATGTTGTTGAAGAGTTGAAGCAACAGTCTCAGTCCATGTTCAGGGAGATGTTTCAAAAATTGATAATGAATTACATCAGGTCCAACTGCTGTGTCATGCGAGCTTTCCAAAGAACACCTCAACTCATCCATACTGAATGGGGAGTTGTAGTGCTCCTCGCCATCGGAAGAAAAGTCCAAGAGCTTTTGCTCTTGGCATTCCTTGACCACCCGAAAGCCCGGGAGGCAGTTTGCCAAAGACGAGTTTCCAGCAAAGGTGCGAGCCAATTCTTCACTTATTTCGTCTGTCAGGAGAGAAGAAGAGGCTCTTAGTGTTGAGTACGGAACTTGGGAGATGTCACTGCTCACCCAACAATTGATCGAGCGCTGATGGAACGTCCTTGACTTCCAGGCGCGAGAGGTAAGCCAGAAGTGCATGGCTCTTCCAGGTGCCAGCCACCATGAGGGCCAGGAGCGAGAGTCCTGATGCAGCACAGGCCTGGGCAGACTGTCTGCGAAGGCTGTATAGAGTGAAGAGGAGAGCAGAGCTGAGGGCAGCCGAGGTCGCTCTGAGTAGAGTCTTGTTCAGGGCCTTTGCAGTCAGCAGGAGACCCGTGGGGAGGAGGAAAGGCAGTTCGTGCCGGCGCGGGTTAACTATCTTGGTGTACAGCCTCCAGGCCCTGAGGGGCAGCACAGGGAGCCAGGGATGAAGGAGAGGGAGGACACAACTAGGCAGGAGGAGCCGGTGGAGGAAATGGTCACTTGCAGGGTGTCGGGCAATATTTGACTTGACCTAGCTTGAGGAGGTGTGGGTTGGAGGACGAGGTTACTTTGGCGGAGCAGGCAGAGGAACCCTATGAGAATGGCAGCTATGGAAGCAAGAGAAGGGCAGGGGTGGGAATAGAGGAAAGCTACGATGGCAGTTAGGTGGGCTGGAGTGAGGGCAGGTGCATTGGACACTACATGTGTGGAAGACATGAGGACAGCCCGCTTCATAAGAGCTATTTCATGTGCGGCGAATACTGAGTGGGTACCGGGGCCCCAGCTAACCCACAGCTTGACGGAACTGAAATAGTTCAGCACTGCCTCTGGGGAGCGGAGGGATGAGGGCAGGTCGTGGAGGAAGGAGAGAAGGTCATAGATACGTGGGTGGAAGGGGGGGGGAAGGAATGAGAGGAGGCAAAGCGGAGGTACCGCTTCAGATGAGAGGCCTTGTTCTGCCAGGTGAGGGCTGCCAAGCCGGCTCGGAAGAGGGTCAGGAGGCTGATGTGGTGATTCATCGTGTAGCCTGGAAGATAGAGGCAAACAAAGTACTATCTTCCAGGCTAAGGATGTACAAGTCAATTACAGGTCAAAGTCAAGCAGGCTAGGTGAGAAGTTACCATTAATCGTTTACGGTTAAGTGAGGTGCAGAGGTCGACTGCTTTCTGTCTAAGCTTAAAATCAGTAAATGAACGACTGAGAGCATCGGCTAGGACAAGCTGTGTGCCTGGTTTATACAGGATCTCTAATTCGCAGTTATGTTTAGCTGATAAGAGCCAGGGTTGGCTATTACAGGCACAGAGCATTGGGTCCCTTCCTTTCCCTGAAGAGAGGACCTGCTGTGAGGCATGATTGTCCGTGTTAATTCTAACAACAAAGTTGCCAGGGTCTGATGGTAGGAGGGAGGCGGTGACTGCTTGAACCAAGTTGAGGGCCTCTAGGTGAGCTATTGTGGAAGCCTAACCAGGAAAGCATCAGGGAACTGGGCTGCGTACAACTGGTAAGAGGAGAAAGCCCTGGCCGCTGAGAGGGTGGCGTTACATTCAATTACCCACACTGACTGGGGTTTAGAGGGGATCAGCATTATCGAAGGTGTGCGTGAACTTCTCGAACCAGTCTAGGTCCTTCAGGATGTTGGGGTTAACTGGGTGGGAGCCTCTAAAGGGAGTGGCCCAGAGTGCTGCTAGTAATCTATTCATAAATCAGACTGTGGACTTAACATACTTGGCTAGATGGTTAAGTTTCCTGCCATACTCTGGAGTTGCTTTCTAGTGGCCTTAGTTTTACTCTTCCAGAGCCAGCAGTCTTGTAGAATTTCAACTATCTTCTCATGGGGAAGGTACCGAGAGGGGCAAACTCTGAGCTGGCGGTATGCACGCGCCAGGTCAGCTGACCACAGCCATGCCCTGTTGCCCAGAGCGGTGAGCCTATCTGTCAAGGTTGTGACGGAGGGAGGGTGAAATTATAAGGAGTGCCGAGATAGAACCCTTAATGATTCCTGCGTTTATCCCTTTACACAGAGGAAAACTAATGTCTATGATGACCCTTTTTCTAGCGAATTCTTGTTGGGCCTGGTCATCATGGGGCTGGTTTGAAGCCAGTGGACGAAAACGGGTGATCTGTGAATGAGAAGGAGGGGAATAAACACTGTAGCACTAAAAATGGGGCTGTTAGACGCTACTGCTGTGACGGTGTGTCAAACCAATCAGACCCTAGTTCAGGAACCGATAAGTCAATGTCTGCACCGGCTGACTGGGGAGGAAAAGATAACAAGTCAACAATCAAACAAGGGCATGTGTCGACAGCTGACTGAGTTGTTGTAGTTATGGCCCTATCACATTATGACGCATCTCGCCAGTGCGCCGCCAGTGCGCCACCAATGCGTAAAATCACTTTTTTTACATTCAGAATCATCTAACTTTTCAGTGTGGGGGGCAAAGTTGGACGTATACATACCGTATATACAGCATATGGCCAATGTATGACCAAGGTATGGCTAACGTGCTTCCCGGCGAAAAATGCTCGAATTATGCTCACAGTACGTTCACAGAATGCCGGTGAACGTTATATATGTGATTTGATCACCAGAACTATGCGTCATACGTTACATACGTCAAGACACACTGGAGAAACGCTAAACATATGCTAGACATATGTTAGGCATACATTATTAGTACACGGACTGTAGGTTCCCACTGCCTTTATAGTAGGTCAATGTAGTGCAACGTAGTGAACAACGTTTGACTAATGTACATCGACATATGCCTAATGCTTACATAATGTATGGTAGACGTCAAATCCACACGTTGTCAAACGTTGTCGTGCATCGAAAGTTTTGTGCATGCACAAAACTTTGCCGACCCCCTGACGTGCGATGCCATATCTCGACGAACATCACCGTACATTGACGTATACCAACTAGCGCCTAATGCATGCATAATGCATAATGACATATCCCGACGTAGCGGCAAAAAAATCACATACGTCGACGTACGTTTGCGCGATGCGTCGTAATGTGACAGCACCATTACAAATGGGTCAAGCTTGGCTGATATCAGGATTGCAGTCAGAGCAGAGGAGTGTGGGGAGAGGGGTAGGGGGCAAGGGGAGTGTGTGAGGGTGAAGGGCAAATTCTGTTAATTATGAGTGTGAGTTAATAAAGAGAGTGCTCAAATTGAAGAAAATGCACCAGTGAGCAGCAGGTCACTGTAGTATTAGCAGACTACAGCGTAGTGCTGCCACCTGGTGTTAAGTGTTGGAACTAAAGACATTGACTAGAAACATGGCGTTGTGACGAGTCGGTAGAACAATCACTGTCACTGCGGTAAAGACAGGTAACAATTCTGTTAACTAGGTATATTCACTGCTAAAATCTAATTCTGTAATTTGTGAACGTGATCTAATAAAAGTCAGTGCTCAAATTGATGAAAAAGAGCCAGCGAGATAAGTGGAAGCCCGCATGACGTGAGTCGGGTAGGGCAGGTGGCGAGTGTACCCTGCCGGAATGTTCTCACCTCAGGAAGGTGGGGAAGAGGGCGTGGCTACCACCATGTCAACAATAGGGCAACACTTAGGCTGTAATCGATTAACACGACCCGGGCGACTCGGGTCACCCGAGTCGTCAGAATTTCAAATCGAACACCGCGAGTGGAGTCGAGAAATACATGTGCCGTGTGCAAAACGATCCGACCCCAGTAACCCACCTCTTGGCTGGGGTTTGCTATGAGCGATGACGTCACATCTGAGCTGGTACCTGTAGTATAACAGCTACCAGTACAAGTCCTATGTGTTGTTTTAATGCTTTTTTTTTAATAACCCAGATTTTCAGCTTCTACAATCATAAAATACTTTAAATCCTATTTTGCTGTACTTCTATCGGTTATTGAAACAAAATATTAAGTTTCAGATTTAGCCACCATTTTGTCCACCCCGAGCGTATTCGTTTATTCAACCCGAGTCTGTAGGATGTGCGCATGCGCCAAAAAGTGGCTCGGGTAACAAAGTTATGAGTCTGCAGCTTTAGTTTAGAGCAGATGTTTCTCTTTCAAACGCTAAAAACATCGTTGTCAACTTCAGTAATTTGAGCCATGAAATAACCAATAAAGGCTTGTTAATCGTTAGAAAAAAAGGCAATGACATCATTTCAAGAGAGGTAGAGACGGGATCGACCCAGGACTTGTGATAAATTACTAGGTCCAATTACCAGGTCTTATCCCACCCTGGATAAAAAGAGCCGGTATTAGTCATGTGAGTTGGTTGTGGAACGCTGGAATCGAGCATACTATTTCCATTGTCATGAAAAGTTAACTTCTCGTTTTGTTTACTAATCCTCTTTCTGCATACAGTATAAGCCCGTTAATCCAAACTTGAAGGGACCCTAGAAATTTGTTTGGATTAACCGATCATTGGTTTAACCGAGCTTTGACTTTGACTTGGCTTTGACAAAAACGTGGGTTCATTATGAATGTACAATGTGTGTGTGGCACTATGATTATTGTTTTTTTATGTATATACAGTTTAACTCCATTAAACCAACCTCGGTTAAATCAAACGGTCGGTTAATCCAAACTTTTTTCGGCGACCTGGCAAAATACTACCATTTATCATATAAAAAAATATCAGATGGCCTTAAAACCACATGAAAGTTTGGTTTAACTGTACAGGAAGTGGCCTGGGGGCCGACAATTTTGTTTGGATTAACCGATACTTTGGATTAACCGACTTTGGTTTTACAACTTTTGTATATGATAAATGGTAGTATTTTGCCGGGCTACCGAAAAAAGTTTGGATTAACCGATCGTTTGGTTTAACCGAGCCTGGTTTAACGGGGTTGTACTGTATAGATAATAGGATGTGTTAGTGGGTGGTGTTCTCTTTGTAACAGGCGACAAGATGTTATTGGCATATTAGATAAGAAATAGCCAACTCCCTCCCTCGACATCCCGCCTATTCAGAAATAATTGTCCTGGCCCTGGTGTATTTAGAGGTAGCAGTCGCAAATTAATCACCACACCACTGGCGATAGCTACTTATACGACAAGCAGACTTACCCTGTTCTATTAATTACCGAAATATTCCTTCACTTACCTGTTAATTACCGAAGTATGCCTTTACTTGACTATTAATATTACCCTGCTCTATTGATCAATTAAATATTCTGTCCCTTCCATATTATGCTGCTCGACTGATTGTATTGATTGTAGGGATGGGTGGGCGGCCGAAAAAGGGGGTAGGTGTAGATGGTCCGGCATCAGGGTGAGAAGTGAGGGAGTTAGGGCGGCCCAACCGGAAGGCGGGTTGGGTTCGGGGAGTGCTCACCAGTTGGGGCGGGTGTGGTGGCGCCACCCACTGTGGGGTGGTAGAGTTAATAGTTGGAGAGAGTGATGGGAAGTGCCATGATAGAGGGCCAGGCGGCGTGATCATGGTGTGGGAGTGATCGGTAGGTAGGCGGGTTGGATCCTTGTCGAGCCCAAATTACCCATGTTGCCGACCAACATGACCAATTACCGAAATAGGCCTTCACTTAGTTCTATTCATCACTGAAAGTCACCTTTGCTTAGATATTAGCAGGTGTGATTCATCACTTCGATATGATTTGATTGCCATATAGCCCTGCTTCACTTAGCTTATGACCTGCTTCACTTAGCATTGAAGCATGCCTTCACCTAGCTATTGTCATGCTTCACTTAGAATTGAAACGTACCTTCACAAAGTTTATGCCCTGCTTCACTTAGCATTGAGACATGCCTTCACTTAGCTATTGCCCTGCTTCACTTAGCATTGAGATGTGCATTCACTTAGCTATTGCCCTGCTTCACTTAGCATTGAAATGTGTCTTCTCTTAGCTATTGCCATGCTTCAGTTAGCATTGAAACATGGCTTCACTTAGCTATTGCCCTGCTTCACTTAGCAGTGAAACATGCCTTCACTTAGCTATTGCCCTGCTTCACTTAGCATTGAAACATACCATCACTTAGATATTACCCTGCTTCACTTAGCATTGAAACATGCCTTCACTTAGATATTGCCCCACTTCCCTTAGCATTGAAACATGCATCCCCTTAGCTATTGCCATTGCTTCACTTAGCATTGAAACATGCCTTGATTTAGCTACTGCCCTGCTTCACTTAGCATTGAAACATGTCTTCACTTAGATATTGCCCTACTTCACTTAGCACTGAAACATGCCTTCACTTAGCTATTGCCCTTGCTTCACTTAGCATTGATAAATGCATTCACTTAGGTATTGCCCTGCTTCACTTAGCATTGAAACATGCATTCACTTAACTATTGCCCTGTTTCAGTTAGCATTGACACATACCTTCACTTAGCTATTGCCCTGCTTCACTTAGCATTTAAACATGCATTCACTTAGTTATTGCCCTGCTTCACTTAGCATTGAAACATGCCTTCACTTAGTTAATTGCCCTGATTCACTTAGCATTCAGACATACCTTCACTTAGCTATTACCCTACTTCAGCTAGCATTGAAACATGCCTTCACTTAGTTATTTATTGCCCTGCTTCACTTAGCATTGAAAGATGCCTTCACTTAGCTGTTGCCCTTGCTTCACTTAGCATTGAAACATGCCTTCACTTAGTTATTGCCCTGCTTCACTTAGCATTGAAACATGCCTTCACTTCGCTCTTGCACTGATTCACTTAGCATTGAAACATGCCTTCACTTAGCTATTACCCTGCTTCCCTTAGCATTGAAACATGCCTTCACTTAGCTATTACCCTGCTTCCCTTAACATTGAAACATCCCTTCACTTAGCTATTGCCCTTGGTTCATTTAGCATTGAAACATGCATTCACTTAGCTATTGCCCTGCTCCATTAAACACATAGACGCCAGGTGGCGTCAAGGTTCCGGTTCATTGAAACGGGTAGTGAGCAGAATAGGAAACAGATATGACCCTAGATGTTGCCAGGGCATTAAACTACAACAACCAACCAAGTAACCAGTTCCGGAAATGTATATACCAGTCCCGGAAGTGGCGCTACCAGTACTACCTGACCAGAACGACCCGTCACGTGCCCCTCAGAAAGGCAACACCTACGGGACGACGGACAGGTGTGTGTGTTTGTATGTGTGCATGAGTGTGTATATGTGTCTGTATAGGTGAGTGTGTGTGTGATTGTGTGCGTGAGTGTGTGAGTGAGTGTATGTGTGTGTATGTATGTGTGTTTGTGTCTCTGTGTGGGTGGGTGTCTGTGTTTGGGTGGGTGAATGTGTATGTGAGTATGTGTAAGTGTGTGACAGTGAGTGTGTGAGTGAGTGAGTGAGTATGTGAGTGAGTGAGTGAGTGTCTGATTGAGTGTGTCAGGGTGTGAGTGTGTCACTGTGTGAGTGTGTTAGTGTGTGGGTGTGTGAGTGAGTGACTGTGTGAGTGTGTGTGAGAGGGTGAGCGTGTGGGTGTGTGGGTGTGAGCGTGTGTCACTGTGTGAGTGCGTGGGTGTGTGAGTGAGTGAGTGTGTGAGTGTGCAAGCATGTTAGTGAGGGAGTGTCTGAGTGAGTGTGTGGTGTGTGAGTGTGTGAGTGGGTGAGCGTTTGAGGGTGTGGGTGTGAGAGTGTGTCACTGTGTGAGTGTGTGAGTGATTGAGTGCGAGTGTGTGAATGTGTGTGCGAAATCGCGAAGCTCTGCACTTCCAATCCACCACACACGGGAGCACATTCCAGAAGGGACTTCTTTTTATTTTCCCGCCGCCGCGCTTTCCGAGGTCGGTGCCATGGCAACGGTAAGCGAGCGCCACTGAGTCGGTGTCGTCTGCTGGTAATAGCGGAGGCTACACTCCACTTGTTGCCACTTGTTTGGGGGGGGGGGGGGGGGGGGGGGGGGTCTATGGCAGGGGCAGTGGCGGGGGCGGGGCGGGGGTTGGGGGAGTGGGTATATACTGTAACACCTCTCTAAGTCAACCGACCATGGGACCGACTTTAAATGGTCCATTTAAGGAGGTGGTCGGTTTAGGGAGTTTTTTTTAATAGTTGCAATGGTATTGTATGGGCGATCGTTTAGGACACAAATAAAGCGATCGATATAGGGGAGTGGTCGATCTGTGGAGGTGGTCGGTTAGAGAGGTTTTACTGTATTCACATTGGCTCCCGGTGGCATAGTGTCGGGTAACTAAGGTTACCACCGGGGTTGCCCGCTGCCGCTGGTTACTCGACACTATGCCCCGCCGTCCATGCAACTGGTCCCGGACGTGTAAGAAACCATTGTATCTCCATATAGAAGTGGCATATAGCAACCATGGCCCTAGGGCCTTCGAGGTGGTAATGCATCAGACAATGAATGTGCTACATTTTCTTCTATTTATTTTTATTTTTATATATTTTTAATGAATTCATAGAAACTTTCCCTTTCCAAAAAGCTCTCGTCTCTCAACCTGTGTAATTAGATTTCGGGGGAAACTGGGGTCAATAAGAACATTGAACTACGATAGCTTACTTTAGTTTAGTATGCACCCAATACCCCCAATCCAATTACCCGCTGGTGCCACTCGGCGGATGAATATCACACTACGATGTTGGGTTAGTATTGCACAAATTAATGTGGTGTTCTCTGTGGTGGAGTGGTTAGAGTGTCTGACTTCTTTGTAGGTCGGACTCCTAATCTGAAGGTTGGTGGTTCGATTTCCCATGCCCCACACCTCTTCCAATTTGGATTTCCACCGCTGTGTATAACTTAGTGTCATCAAAGGCGAGTTGCTCTCATACAATGTCTATGTGGTGTGGGAGGTTAAAAATCCCTTGGGCCGGTAAAAGTGTAGGCTTGGGCTTTCTATCAACAAACTGTCTAATGGTGAAAACAAGTCTAGTCAGACTTATCCATAATAGGCAGTATGAATCTTCAAGGAAAAAGAAAAAAGAAAGAAAGATGACGGGAAAGCACTCCCCGAGTATGTATGCTCACGTTGCTAGGACTTTAAACTCCAACAACCAACCAATATGTACGCTCACGTACGTTTTATACTCGTTAATTAGTTTCATTTTTTCTTCACATTTGTGGGGTTTTTTAAAAGAATTTTACTTTTTTTTAAGTTGCTCAGTCCGATGAAGGCAACACATTTTCAAAACAGAAGCAATTATCTAGATTTTAATCAAAATATCTAACATAGAAGATACTGATGCAGTTAATAAGTATTAATTGGTTCATAGATGGGAATACTGAGCCAATTTAATTGAACCTGTTGACTTCAGGAAGAGACCTATGGTGTCAGGGTTTTGACGCGCTTGCCAACGATTAATGTTGTTCATTTGTAGTTCAAATATCTCAAAAGTTAGTCATTCAAAATAAAAGCTACTTCAAAGTAAAGTAAAGTAGTTTGTTTTTTTATTCAACCTAATATTGTTATCTAATAAAATGACAGAAACTCAAAACATTGAAAATTAGTTTTGGCAAGCACAGCAAAACGTCAGCAGGTTTCAGCAATAACAGGTTCTATCAAATTGTCTCGGTGCTCCCTTTCATGTGGCAATAAATGCTTAATAAGTGCATTAATATCTACGTTAGATATGTAGAGTAAAATCTACTTAGTTATCTTTGTTCTGAAATGTTGACGTTTCATCGGACGATGCAGCTTTAACTTAAAGTTTCACAGTTAAAGCAATTCACCATCAATAAGCTGTTAGTATATGGGTCATGCATATGTATATGTATGCAGGTATTGCAGGTATAGCAATACCTCAGCGAGTTTAACGCCCCTGCCCTGCAGAGTTGTAAACCACTGCCTTGTGGTACAGGTTCTTGACAGAACCAAAGGCTAAGGGAGCAAACCCTAAACAGAAAACCATGTCACTGTGGCAGCATTAAGGGCGGTTGATGTATGGAACTCCCAACATCTCCCGACCAGCCACTGCAGGGACAAATAGTTTGCGCCTGTCTTGACATGTTCTTGCCGGTGTGAAACCTCTATTTGCTCCCCGAGAGAGTGCCGCTGGTAACTTGCAAAAGCCAGCAGCACTTCAACACTTTTGCAGGCAGCTTTCATGAAATGTTGGAGAGTGGCAGTCAAGTAATGAAAGCAGTCTTTGTCACATCGCGACCGACAGCATGATGATGATGATATGGGTCATGCAATCTATTACTGTGAATATAGATAACAAAAATGCCCATATATTTTATTATCATTATGCTATTTCGATGTTGCATGTTCCTACATGTGTGTACAGCTACTGCCACCTGGCTATGAACATTCTCACTATTATAGACCTTTTTTTGCAGAGCAGGGAGTGGGAAGTAGCTCAGGCGGTAGAGTATCCACCTGTGAAGGTGTAGGTCATCCGATCGATCCTGCTCAGTGGGCACATTTGTAATTTGGGTAATTTTCCATTCCAACCAGTGGTGCGCAACTGGTTCATCAAAGGATGTAGAAGTGCTGTCCTGCCTGTGGTAAAGTGCATATAAAAGACCCCTACTGCTTATCTGAAAGAGTAGCCTATGTGGTGGCAGTGGGTTTCCTCCAAAGAAATATGTCAGAATGACCATATGTTTGACATCCAATAGCCAATGAATTAAAGCGATACCCTCTAGAGGTGTCATTAAATTAAACAAACTAGGCCATATTTACGGCGAAAAATGTTTGTATTTTGTTCAAACCATCGCTTTTACATGTAAAAGCAGACAATCAATTATGTGCCAATAGACACTCATTAAATTAGAAAGCTCACAATCATATATTTGTGGTCAAGGGAAACAAATTCCCATAGAAAAAGAAAAGTTTTATTAATAATTGATAGAATCTATTTAGTAAACTATATGAGGTGGTACAGTCCAGCTGCCCTCAAAAAGGCTAAAATGTGTTCCTGTTTACCTTAGTAAAAAGGTCATGCATACTGTCTGCAGTGTAGAACTGTTGGCGTAGGGCCAAAAAATCAACGCAACTTAGTCAAATGTGTTTGAGTGTCAGCGGGGACTGACACCCAATACATTATGGGGGAGGTTCCCCCTTGAGCAGAAAAGCATGTGTAAGCCACGAGCCACGAGAACTGTGGGTGGCAGTGCGAGGAGGTGTTTGAGTGAGCTGTGCCTGGTTCTGTGTCTGGGGACATATGAGTGACTGTGAGTTGGGAGATGGCTTGACTATTTACTATGTGTGTCTGTCTGTATAGAGAGGTTTCAGCTATGAATGACTATCAGGGGTATGGTTGGGGACCCATTCTTTTGTTGTTGAGCTGTGGGTTACTACAGTGACACCTCGTTTAAACAAAAAGTAATTCGTTCCTATATGATGTTTGTTAACCAATTTGTTTGTAAACTGAAACCAATGTTTACATAAGAAACAATGGAAAATTGATTAATCCATTCCTGAACTCCAAATACAAGTTGTTTATTTACCTTGAATGTGCATAGAATCTCACACAGAATGAATAAACAATAATTATAAATGAAATAGACGATTTAATTTCATCTTACATGTACAGAGGAGACTTGATAGCGTAAGTGGAAGGTGGAGAGGAAGCAAGACGGGGAGTGATGTTACTTTATGGAAGGGAAGTCCCCTTCCATAAAAACATCAGGTAACTGAAATTCTCGATTTCCTTTCTCTAACATCTTGGTTTATTTCTGTTTTCTGTTTCTTTGTGGCACTTGACTCAGTAACGGTGGTTTGCAAACCGAGAATGCGTTCAGAAACCGATGCACCTTTTCTGCGAAAAATATGTTTGTGAATCGATTTGTTCGCTAACCGAGCTGGTCGAAAAGCAATGTTTCACTGTATTTGTGGTGAGAACTGGAGGTGTGTGTGAGAAATGTATTTTAGAGAAACTGTGAGTTGCGTGTGTGAGGGTGTGGAGGGATAGGTTGCTTATGTGGATGTGTGGGTGAGGTGTTTGAGTTCTGAGTTGAATGGTTGTGTGTGCAGTTGGAGTCTTGTCTTGTGCTATGTACAGTGGTGTGATATTTAAGCTGTGAATGTCGGAATATCTTTGGAGACAAGCCTTGTGGTATTTACAAGTATGTGTTACATGGGCTGTGAGTGACTGTACAGTTGGAGATCTGCTATGTGTTATATATGGCTGTGTGTTATTTAAGCTGTGACTGATGATACAGTTTGAGACCTGCCATGTGCTATATGTGTCCGTGCATTATTTAAGCTGTGAATGACGATACAGTTGGAGGCCTGACATGTGCTATATATGGCTGTGCGTTATTTAAGCTGTCAGTGATGATACAGTTTGAGACCTGCCATGTGCTATATATAGATGTGTGTTATTTAAGCTGTGAGTGACGGTTCAGTTTGAGATGTGCCATGTGCTATATATGGCTGTGCGTTATTTAAGCTCTGAGTGATGATACAGTTTGAGACCTGCCATGTGCTATATATGGCTGTGCGTTATTTAAGCTGTGAGTGACGGTTCAGTTTGAGACCTGCCATGTGCTATATATGAGTGTGTGTTATATGATTGTGTGTTATTTAAGCTGTGAGTGATGGTTCAGTTTGAGACCTGCCATGTGCTATATATGAGTGTGTGTTATATGATTGTGTGTTATTTAAGCTGTGAGTGATGGTTCAGTTTGAGACGTGCCATGTGCTATATATGTGTGTGTGTTATATGATTGTGTGTTATTTAAGCTGTGAGTGATGGTTCAGTTTGAGACCTGCCATGTGCTATATATGAGTGTGTGTTATATGATTGTGTGTTATTTAAGCTGTGAGTGACGGTTCAGTTTGAGACGTGCCATGTGCTATATATAGCTGTGCGTTATTTAATCTCTGAGTGATGATACAGTTTGAGACCTGCCATGTGCTATATATGGCTGTGCATTATTTAAGCTCTGAGTGGCGACACAGTTTGGGACCTGCCATGTGCTATATATGAGTGTGTGTTATATGATTGTGTGGTATTTAAGCTGTGAGTGACGGTTCAGTTTGAGACGTGCCATGTGCTATATATGCCTGTGCGTTATTTAAGCTCTGAGTGACGACACAGTTTGAGACCTGCCATGTGCTATATATGGCTGTGCGTTATATGATTGTGTGTTATTTAAGCTGTGAGTGATGGTTCAGTTTGAGACGTGCCATGTGCTATATATGGCTGTGCGTTATTTAATCTCTGAGTGACGACACAGTTTGAGACCTGCCATGTGCTATATATGAGTGTGTGTTATATGATTGTGTGTTATTTAAGCTGTGAGCAACGGTTCAGTTTGAGACGTGCCATGTGCTATATATGGCTGTGCATTATTTAATCTCTGAGTGGCGACACAGTTTGGGACCTGCCATGTGCTATATATGAGTGTGTGTTATGTGATTGTGTGTTATTAAGCTGTGAGTGACGGTTCAGTTTGAGACGTACCATGTGCCATGTGCGTTATTTAAGTTCTGAGTGATGATACAGTTTGAGACCTACCATGTGCTATATATGAGTATGTGTTATTTGATTGTGTGTTATTTAAGCTGTGAGTGACGGTTCAGTTTGAGACGTGCCATGTGCTATATACAGCTGTGAGTTATTTAACCTGAGAGTGACTGTATGGTTGGAGATCTGCAATGTGCTACATACAGTTGCGTGTAATTTGAGATGTGACTGACTAGTTGGTTGGTTGTTGGAGTGTTTGCCCTCCTCTCAACATCTAATGTCATATCGGGACGAGTACCAACTTGTGACAGTGCATACTCATGGCAGTGTTATAGTGCAGCCCCACTGGGAAATCAAACTGCCAGCACCATGACCAGATATCCCACACAGTCACATTATCCTGACACTGAGCTGACCAGTCCTTGCCCTATCCTATTAATGCCAAATGCTAGGCTAGGAAGCGACAAGTATCAATTATATAAGTCATTAGTTTGACTTGACCGGGAACCAAACTCTCGATATCCTGATTCGGCCACCACACCCTGTGTGAGTGACTGTGTCGAGGTTGTGGGGCGGGGTCAGGGGAGTGGAAGAGAAGTGGAGGGGAAAGGAATAGGAGTGGATGGTGTGTGGGGGGGGGAGGGGCGGGGAGGCGAGGGGAGGGGGGAGTGTAGAGCAGGGTGACAAGCCGAACCGCCCGGGCACCGAGTGGCTGAATGAAGGCGACCGGCCGAAACGAGGAGGCGGTCACCCAGGACGAGGCTCGGTCCCAGCTCAGGGCCGCCCGGCTCGCCACTCGGTGACACTCGGTGACACTCGGTGACACTCGGTGACACTCAGCTCGGCCGAGAGTGAGATCCGTAATCTCACGTGACTCTGCGAGTTTATGAACGTGCCCGGTGAGCCCAGTAGTATGCATGGCATGAGCGCTCCACAATGTCCCAAGCTGGTCGTTGTGCGCCTGTGCGTCTGTGCCCTTTGCGCATCTGCGTGTTTGGGTGTCTGTGTACGCCTGCGCATCTGTGTCTGCATTTGCGTTTGTGACTTTATAGTGCTGTCCCGCTGGGAGACCAAGTCGCAGGCACCATAACCCGATATCCCATGGTCACATTAATTATCCTGTTACTGTGCCAACCAGTCCTTGTCCTATCCTAGTAATACTGAGCGCCAGGCTAGGTAGCGACATGTATCAATTTTATCTCATCAGTTTGACTCGGCTGTGATTCGAACTCCCAACCTTCCGCATGGAAAGCCTGCGCTGCACCGATTTGGCCACCGCGTCCGGTAACTGCTTTTAAAACAGTGTGAAGCAGGTATATACTCAGCCCAGCTAGATTATAGCGAGTAAGGTAGATTATAGTGAGTAAGGTAGATTATAGCAAGTAAGGTAGATTATAGCGAGTAAGGTAGATTATATAGTGAGTAAGGTAGATTATAGCGAGTAAGGTAGATTATATAGTGAGTAAGGTAGATTATATAGTGAGTAAGGTAGATTATAGCGAGTAAGGTAGATTATAGCGAGTAAGGTAGATTATAGCGAGTAAGATTATAGCGAGTAAGGTAGATTATAGCGAGTAAGGTAGATTATAGCGAGTACGGTAGATTATAGTGAGTAAGGTAGATTATAGCGAGTAAGGTAGATTATAGCGAGTAAGGTAGATTATAGCGAGTAAGGTAGATTATATCGAGTAAGGTAGATTATAGTGAGTAAGGTAGATTATAGCAAGTAAGGTAGATTATATAGCGAGTAAGGTAGATTAAATAGGGAGTAAGGTAGATTATAGCGAGTAAGGTAGAGTATAGCGAGTAAGGTAGATTATATCGAGTAAGGTAGATTATATAGTGAGTAAGGTAGATTATATAGTGAGTAAGGTAGATTATAGCGAGTAAGGTAGATTATAGCGAGTACGGTAGATTATAGCGAGTAAGGTAGATTAGAGCGAGTAAGGTAGATTATAGCGAGTAAGGTAGATTATAGCGAGTAAGGTAGATTATAGCCAGTAAGGTGGATCATAGTGAGTAAGGTAGATTATAGCGAGTAACGTAGATTATAGCGAGTAAGGTATAGCGATCGACCTAATATATTTATCTCAGAAAAACTCAAAACCATTGGACTATGCAACTTTAATCCACAACTTAAAAAAGAATCTTGTTGATAACATTTCACTGCGCATTCTCCTGGGAGGTCTTATAGAGGATTTCTACCAATTGTGAGTAAAGGCTCACCAAATCATGTGCGGTGTTCAAAAGGTCTTATAGAAGATTTTCACTATAAATCACCGTTCACACAGGGGCCTTACGTCACCTCAACTAGTTTGCCTCATCTAATTTGACTCAGATTGCGCATGTGAACGCTCCACTGAGACAAATTAGGCCTGAGTCGACTCAACTAGCTTGTCTCATGTAGACCACTTCGCGAGGTGGATTAGATGAGGCGAACTAGGTGAGGCGACTAAAGGCATGTGTGTGAATGGGGCTTAAGAGTCTCCTTCCACCCATTAAGGAGTCCCTGGTGACCTGGTTGGGCGTCGAGGGGAGGAACTAAGAAGCCCCCAAAAACCATACCGTGGCATCGCAGTCTGAGTCTAATTATAAATAATCAGTTCCGCCCTAAAGAAGCTTAATGTGATTATAACAAGACCGGTCTAGCCTTGATTGGTTTCAGCTGTCCGCAAACTGGGAAGCAGGTCCTGATTAGTTCACACCATCGTATGATCTGAATTCACCATCATTACTGTTAACCCTTTAGTTTCCACTACCCCTTTCCTAACACATAACCAGTCATTATTTATTGATGTATTACTATTAACCCTTTCTAAACACACAAGTGTTAACAATTTGTTTATGTAATACCATTAACCCCATAGTATTGCAATACCTCAGGGAGTTTGACGCCCCTGCCCTGCAGAGTTGTAAACCACTGCCTTGTGGTACAGGTTCTTGACAGAACCGAAGGCTAAGGGAGCAAACCCTAAACAGAAAACCATGTCACTGTGGCAGCATTAAGGGTGGTTGATGTATGGAACTCCCCAACATCTCCAGACCAGCCACTGCAGGGACAAATAGTTTTGCGCCTCTCTGGACATGTTCTTTCCGGTGTGAAACCTCTATTTGCTCCCCGAGAGAGTGTCACTGGGAACTTGCAAAAGCCAGCAGCACTTCAACACTTTTGCAGGCAGCTTTCATGAAATGTACAACCACACAAAACACCATACCAGCTCGGTCGTCGCCCGCATTACCAAGGACCGTGCTGCTCGAGCTCATCTTCCATCAACAGCGGAAAATCAGCTAGGAGGAACACAACGCAACACAACACAACTACTTTGCAGTCTTTGTCGCATCACGACCGACAGCATGATGATGATGATGATGAACCCCTTAGTTTCCTGTACTCCTTTCCTAACACACAACCATTCATTATTTATTGATGTTTTATCTTTAACCCTTTAGTTTCCTGTACCACTTTCCTAACGCACAACGATGAATTATTTATTAATGTTTTACTGTTAACCCTTTGGTTTCCAGTACTCCTTTCCTAACACAAAACCATTAATTATTTATTGATGTATCACCATTAACCCCTTAGTTTCCTGTACTCCTTTCCTAACACACAACCATTCATTATTTATTGATGTTTTATCTGTAACCCTTTAGTTTCCTGTACCACTTTCCTAACACACAACGATGAATTATTTATTGATGTTTTCCCGTTAACCCTTTGGTTTCCAGTACTCCTTTCCTAACACACAACCATTAATTATTTATTGATGTATCACCATTAACCCCTTAGTTTCCTGTACTCCTTTCCTAACACACAACCATTAATTCATTATTGATGTTTTATCTTTAACCCTTTGGTTTCCTGTACCCCTTTCCTGACACACAACCATTAATTATTTCTTGATATATTACCATTAACACTTTAGATTCCGGTATTCCTATTCTAACACAGAAGCATTAAATAAATTGATGTATTACTATTAACCCTTTCCTAACAGCAATCATTAATTATTTATTTATTCTAACACTTTAGATTCCGGTATCCCTATTCTAACACACAAGCATTAAAAAAATTGATGTATTACTATTAACCCTTTCCTAACAAGCAATCATTAATTATTTATTGATATATTACCATTAATCCCTTTGCTTCCTCTAACCCCTTTCCTAACAGACAACTATTAACTATTTATTGAACTATTACCATTAACCCTTTTCTTTCATGTACCCCCTTCCTACCATGTAATTATTAAATATTTATTGATGTGTAACTCCTTTCCTAACACAGAACCATTAATTATTTATTTATGTTTTACCATTAACTCTTTAGTTTCCCATACCCCTTTTCTAACACACAACCATTAAATATTTATTGATGTATTATTAATCCTTTTCTAACACACAATCATTAATTATTTATTGATGTATTACTATAAACCATTCAGTTTCCTCTACCCCTTTCTTAACACTTAGATGTTAGCAGGAAGTAAAACTCCAACAACCAACCTAGTGTTTTCAAAATGCATTCATTGAAGGTGCCACTTTTTGACGTCATCGATGCAGTAGTTGCCCAGATAAATTGGACTGGATGTAATGGCCGATATTGGTAATAACATTTGCTGGTTCCTCGTGCGGGTGGTCGTGGATTGGAATTCTGAAGGCCCCGTCACATACACGTTAGTGGATAGTTGAACGTGGTGGAGGCTAACATAGTTTAACGTAGTTGAACGTAGTTGACCATAGTTGAACGTAGTTGAACGTGGTTGAACGTAGTTGAACGTAGTTGAACGTAGTTGAACATAGTTTAACATAGTTGAACGTAGTTGAACGTAGTTGAACGTAGTTGAACGTAGTTGAACGTAGTTGACCATAGTTTAACGTAGTTGAACGTAGTTGAACGTAGTTGACCATAGATTAAAGTAGTTTAATGTAGTTGAACGTAGTTGAACATAGTTGAATGTAGTTGAACATAGTTGAACGTACCGGCATCCATACTTCTCCATCATGCTAACTTGGTAATAACCAGGGTGGGCCATGAGTTCCGATTTAATCTTTGGACATGTTCAAAAGAGTGCTACGTTAGAGGCTGAATTTGCATCCGTGATGGTAACGTACTCTAGAATACTCTAGTATACTCTAACATGCTCTAGCATACTCTAGCATGCTCTAGCATACTCTAGCGTACTTGGATGAACCCCTGGTCACATAGCTGTGAGTGGACATAGGTGAACGTAGTGGAGGAGTTCAACGTAGTTGAACGTACCAGCATCCGTGCCATAACGTATTTGTCCATACCATAACATATTTATCTGTACCGTAGCGTATTTATCTGTACCAAAACCTGCTATACCTTAAAGTATCTCAACGTAGCTTAACATACTTACACCACGTTTGACCCACGTTAGCCTCCACTACGTTCACCTAAGTTCAACTATGTCCACTAACGTGTATGTGACCGGGGTATTATGAGTCAATACTTGTCGCTACCTTGCCTGATGGTAATAGAATAGGACAAAAAGTGATTTGATCAGTGTCGGGATAATATGACTGAATGGGATATTAGATTATGGTGTTGGCAGCCCAGTCTCTCCGTGTGGGGGCAGCACTATGAAGCTGTCACTTACTGAGTGCTCACTGTTCCCAGGTTCGAGTAGGAAGATCCAAGCTATTTCTTTCTTTTTTGTGTGCTTTAGTTGGTTAAATAGGGGGACATTTCAATCGGAGACGATTGGTCTTCCTTATGCCTGGTACACACCTCCCGTATACGATTCACCCGCTAAAACTGACTGCGTTTCACAACCCAACCCATCCCGTTTCGCGACTTAAAACTGGCCAATTCATTTTTCGAATGTCTTGCGATTCGAGTTTTAAGCCCTAAAACTGAGTTTTAAGTCGCGAATCGCAAGGCTCTGGTGTGCTAGGAGGTCGCACACCTAACGACTAAAACTCAAACTTAGTCACGAAACGGGAAGATTTAGGTCGTATACAGGAGGTGTGTACCGGGCATACGTCCACTGTTCCTTGCCATATCCTAATAATGCCAAGCACCAGGCCAGGAAGTGACAAGTATCAATTTTAAATCATTGGTTTGACTCGACCAGGATTCGAAGCTGTGAGTTCGAATCTCAGGATCTACCAAAACGGGAGATGGACGCTTAATTCATTCGACCATCCCGCCTGGTCATCAAGCTATCAAAGAGAAGTGATCGGGCGCAGTGGCCGAATCGGTAGAGCGCAGGCCTCTCGTGCGGAAGGTCCTGATTTCAAATCTCAGCCAAGTCAAACCAATGACTGATACTTGTCGATAACTAGCCTGGTGCTGGCATTAATCGGATAACACAAGGACTTGTTATCAGGTCATGGATTCAGCGGCCTGGTCTCCCAGTGGGGCAGCACTATAAAGTCACCATGAGTGTGCACTGTCACAAGTCGGTACCCATCCTGATATGACCTTATAACAAACGAGTATCAAAGAAAGTGATATCGACCTGTTCACACTATCAGTTTTGGGATCAACCATGTTGCTATCAATAGCATCTCAGCATTTAATCAATGAGCTATCAACGCCATCTTGGAGGCTTCAAATTAATCGTTCCAAAACTCCCCCTAGAGGCTCAGATTAGAAGCAATAAGACAGACAATGTAGTAAAACACAACTACTCAAATGGACATTAAATAGGGATAACTTTAAAGGTACATTTGGTCGGTTGGTTGTTGGAGCTTTATGTCCTGGCAACATCTAGGGTCATATCAGGACGCGTACCGACTTATGACAGTGCACACTCATGGCAACTTTATAGTGCTGTCCCATAGGGAAGTCAGATCGCCAGCACCATGAGCCGATATCCCACTCAGTCACATTATCCTGACACTGAGCTAACCAATCGTTGCCTCATCCTATTAATGCCGAGTGCCTGGCTAGGAAGCGACGAGTATCAATTTTATAATTCATTGGTTTGACTCGACCAGGAACCGAACTCCTGATCTCCCACACATGAGGCCCGCGCTCTACCGATTCGTCTACTGTGCCCGATAAAGTCATGAATCATCATCCGTGTGTGATCCGTGACTCATCAGGGCAGTCCGGGTCATTTTATACTCCGAGAGTAGTCTGGGGGTTGTCCGGGTTTGTCAGGGGGTTGTCCGGGGGTTGTCCGGGGCTGATCCGGGACTAATCCGTGGCTGTGGACCGTGGGTCTTCTGGGTAGGTGTGAGAGCGAGTCAAAAACGACCAAAAATAGCGATTTCATCCGGGGCGGTCCGGGGTGATCCGGGGGAGTGGGCCGGGGGTGGTCCAGCTAAAAATCCGGGACTCGTCCGGCTATGTGTGACTGTAGCTTAAGCATTTTTTTGTGCACATTTAAATTGTTCAGCATATTTACACTTCAATTCTCTATCACTTTGCCTGAAGAAAAGAATAGCAACTGGCAATAGTTATGTGCATGTCTCAGGTCTGTTATGTGTTGGTATTGGTGTGACAGTCACACCCACCATAGCCTGTGTTTACCTTTTATGCAGGCGGGTTGCTAAAGCCCCAGTCACACATAGCCGGACGAGCCCCGGATTTTGAGCCGGACCACCCACGGATCAACGGCCCGGACTGTCCAGGATCGCCATGGATAAAATCACTGTTTTCATAGATTTTTGCCTCGCAGTCACACTTTCCCGGACGAGCCCCGGACGAGCCCTAGACCGCCCCGTACCACCCCCGGACTGCCCCTGGACTGGGCCGGACCGGCCCCAGACGAGGCCGGACCACCCCCAGACTGCCCCGGACCACCCCCGGACTATCCCGGATCACCCCCAGACTTTTCCGGATCACCCCCCATCTTACGGGGGCAGTCCGGGAGTGGTCCGTGGCTAGGCCGGGGGTAGTCCTGGATAGTCCGGGGATGGTCCGGGTCAAACCGTGGCTCAAAATGACCCCGGTCCTTCCCAGACCATCACCGAAATACCCAGACCACCCCCGGACCACCCCCGGATCAGGCCGGATCAGGCCGGACTGAGCCAGGATCACAAAATCCTCCGGACCACCCCGGAGGTTTTAAAAATTTTAAAACATTCGGGGCTGAGCCCGGACCGCGCCGGACGAGCCACGGATCAGGCCGGATCAGGGGGTGTTGGCACGGACGAGCCACAGACTAGTAATTAACCATACCATATCGGTATGGTTAATTACTAGTAGATCCGCGTCCCGGCGTGTCCCCTGTATATATTAACACCTTTATACTGAAGTGGCACCAGCTGCTAGCCGACCTTCAACACCTGAGGAATCAGCCATGTCCTCGACAAGGGCCCGTTTTATCAACAAACATTTCAAGCGCCTCAAAATAAACATTCCAATACCATTAAATTAGAATACTTACCTGGCTCTTTTGTTTCTAGTGCGCATGATCTCTTTGGCCTTTGTTCCTAACCCCCCCCCCCCAACCCCAACCCCCAACCCCCCACACACACAAATCCAGTTATTCTTGGGGTTGTTGTTCGTTTATTTTATAATCGGTGTTCAATTGTTGGTTCCACAATCGGACACCAGGTGTTTGGTCATGACCTTCCTCCGCTCAAGGATTTTCGAGCAGGTGAAATGTTCAGATGAAAGGAAGAGTTTGCTGTTTCAAAAATATCGCAGAGCATTGCATATAGACATTTCATAAATATTCCATAGACACAACTTCATAAATGATATACCAGGTGTGGTGGCTGAAACGATAGAGTGTATGTAGGAGATCGAAAGTTTGGTTCCCGGTCGAGTCAAACCAATGACTTATAAAATTGATACTTGACACTTCCTAGCCTGGCGCTCAACATTAATAGGATAAGACATGGACTGGTTAGCTCAGTGTCAGGATAGTGTGACTGAGTGGGATACAAGGTCATGCTGGCGGCCTGATTTGCCAGTGGGGCAACACTATAAAGTCACCATGAATGGACACTGTCACAAGTCGGTACCAATCTTGATATGACTTTAGATGTTGCCAGGACATAAAACTCCAACAACCAACAAATCCTGCACAGATCTGTGGAAGAAGTACAGGAAACTGGGGGGGGGGGGGGGGGGGGGGGGGGGGGGTGGGTTGAAAGCAGTTGCACTTTCAGGCAGTAGAGACTTCAAGCTGGTTGGTGCCTTGTCGGTGGTAGGCTGGTTGTTTGTTGGAGTTTTACGTCCTGGTAACATATAAGGTCATATCAGGACGGCTACCGACTTGTGACGGTGCGCACTCATGGGGACTATATAGTGCTGCCCCACTGGGAGACCAGGCTGCCAGCACCAGGACAGATGATCTTTTGAAATTAATCAGACCTAGTTCAGCAATTTCTTAAGAGCTAGTGAGTGACATTACACATTTCAAAGATTATTACAAGTATCTGTCTAAATGCCACCGTTTCGAAGTCAAGGGTTCAATGTTATGCCACGCGGTATTGCGGTTCGGATGTTACCTTTGCAAGCCTCGTTTTCATTCGTTCACATTAATCAAATCCGGCAAGCTGATACAAGATCACACACATGTGTGCCAGAGAAGTTATTTGTCTCAAGAACAATGGATTACAATGGCATTCTTTTTTGGGGGGGAGGGGTGGGGGAGTTTTCTCAGACATTTCACGTTTTTAATTTCTTTGTAAGACATGTCATCGATGGGTATTTATTTATCTTCCATTGGGGATTTCGTGGAAATGCCCTCCCCCCTCCCTTTCCCCAAAGCGTGATGAGGGGAGGAGAGGTGGGGGGGGGGGGGTGCAGGGCAGAACCACAGTGGAGCAGACGACAACAATAGCGCGGGAATGTTTTCCCGCCAAAATCTCGCGATTGCGCGGCGCGGGAATTAGAACATGACGTAGCTGTAGGCATGCGCACAAAAACAAGGGACACGATTTCTAATGGTGCCTGATGAAGATGGACTTTGTGAATAGTTGGGAGTGGAGGGAGAGGGGGAGGAGGAGGGAGAGGGGGAGGGGGAGGGGGAGGAGGAGGGGGGAGACTGGGAGAAGGGAGTGAGAGGGGGGTAGGATCTATGACAGCCGAGGGGATTCTAAGTGGGGCTTCACCGGGCGCGCTAGCCGATTCGGTAGAGCGTGGGCCTCGCATGCGGGAGATTGGGAGTTTGGTTCCTGGTCGAGTCAAACCAATAACTTATTAAATTGATACTTGTCACTTCCTAGCCTGGTGATTGGCATTAATACGATAGGACAAGGATTCATTAGCTCAGTGTCAGGATAATGTGACTCAGTGGGATGCCAGGTAATGGTGTCAGTGGCTTGATCTCCCAGTGGGGCAGCACTATAAAATCACCATGAGTGTGCACTGTCATAAATCGGTACATGTCCTGATATGACCTGAGATGTTGCCAGCATATAAAACTCCAAGACCTAACTTGTATTGAACTGGAATTGTATGCAGTTACCATTACAACTAATAGTATAATATATATCATCATCATCATGCTGTCGGTTGCGATGCGACAAAGACTGCTTTCATTACTTGACTGCCGCTCTCCATTTAGCTCTCTGCTGTGAGAGTTGCGTCCATGAGTCGGTCTTAATGTCTCTCAGCTTCAGGTTTCTCTTGATGGTATCCTTGAACCGGAGACGAGGGCACCCTCTCTGTCTGTAACCAGAAGACAGTTGAGAATAGAGGATCTGCTTTGGTAGCCTGTCTGATGACATCCTCATTTCATGAAAGCTGCCTGCAAAAGTGTTGAAGGGCTGCTGGATTTTGCAAGTTACCAGCAGCACTCTCTCTGGGAGCAAATAGAGGTTTCACACCGGCAAGAACATGTCAAGACAGGCGCAAAACTATATGTTCCTGCAGTGGCTGGTCGGGAGATGTTGGGAGTTCCATACGTCAACCATCCTTAATGCTGCCACAGTGACATGGTTTTCTGTTTAGGGTTTGCTCCCTTAGCCTTCGGTTCTGTCAAGAACCTGTACCACAAGGCAGCGTCAAACTCCATGAGGTATTGCTATACCTGCAATACCTGCATATATAATACTTCTATTATCGAACAGGATTTGCCTGTGGTTATTGTTGCAACTGAGAGTTTCATTTATGTACCAAGATATTATACTGAACGGCCGGAAGACCAGTGCTCTGGTGCTGACAAAAGGCATTATTCACTGAATAAACTACATTTTAGTAAAAGAAATAAAGAAAAGTAATGTTTGTAAAGAAGAGGGGCTTCTCTGGGGTTACTTCGCTCGCTTCTGTTGTTCTCATTGAGAAACAGGAGCAGTAAGAGGCCCTGAGGACACATCACGCATGCGTTAACACCTTGTAAAATATTCCGATATTCAGCACAGGGGGGAATGCAAATGTTCTATTACTGATCGGTGTACGTGACCAGGCACATGCATGTATATATATATATATATATATATATGTATTGGTTGGTGGTGCCTGAGTGGGATGTAAATAGACAGTGGTGCTGGCAGGGCTGGGTGTGTGTGCACTCAGGGCCTACCCCCTCTGCCGGGATAGGGATCACCACACTCAAAAGGTCAAGGTTGGTGGTGGCTATGGGGCCATACAGCTTGGTGGTGGTGGGCAGACTGCCGGTATCCATGGGGACAAGGAATGCTGGATCCCTATTGGTAGGGCCAAGAATGCTTGTTTCCCATTGGGAGAAAGGGGTGGGGTGATACTCTACAATGAACCCATGTACCCATATAAATAATAAACCAGAGAGCTGGACTCTCTCTTCTTCTTTACACTTTATACTCTTCCTTTCTCTTTGACTGTATTGTTTTCACCATAGCCTCCCTACACAACCACATATTCGAGCCTTAGACTCTACAACCTGATCCTCTCGACTGGCCGGAACAAAATGTTCCAGGATTAAATTGCACGAAACTCGTCCTTTATTTTCTTGCCTAATTAAAGTTGCGACAAAAAACAATTAGTCTTAAAATTCGATCTCATTTCGATTGATTGTTGTCGCTGGGGTGGATTTTATGACGCCGTAATTTAAGACCTTGTTTTTGTTGTTCTTGTTCTTGTCGTTTGCTTTTTCTTTCCTTTACTGTCTGTGTCTAAATCTTTGAACATCGAATAGAAGAGGAATCGTCTGCTTCATTAATAACAGCCGCTGGAATTAATGGTGAACCTGCACCATGCCCGTGTTCATACATCAATGTTTACATGCCTAACCATCGTCTTTTCAATGATTCTATGTGCAGACTGTACTAACCAGACTGGTGGTATCGTTAGTTAGTAACGTAGGCCCTCACTGAAGACCCCGTACTGTTATGACCACGGCCCCACAGAAGGCAGACTGACTAAGCTGGGTTTGGCTTCATCTTGAGACCAACAGAAAACCTGTCGACTCGAGAGAAAATCGAACTCCCCTGATCCGACATAATGTCTGACATCATGTTCAACATGACCTATGACATGATGTTATACGTGATGTCCGATATAACGCCCCAATATAACGTCCATAATGATGTCTGACACCAATGCCTGACATAATGCCCGACATGATAACTGACATGATAACTGACATGATGTCTGACATGATGCCCGACATAATGCCCGACATGATAACTGACATGATAACTGACATGATGTCTGACATGATGCCCGACATAATGCCCGACATGATAACTGACATGATGTCTGACATGATGACCAACATGTTGTCTGAACGCCCATCCTTTCAATCTCATCAATCCTCCCCCTCCCTCATCCGCCCTTCCTTCCCCTCTCACCCCCTCCTGTCTTGGCCCCCTCCTCCTCACACTGCCCCCCTCCCCTCCTGTCTCAACCCCTCCTCCTCCTCACACTCAATGAGGAGGAGGAGGGGACGATCCTCTCTACCCTCTCTTAATTCCCTTTCCATCCTCCTCTCTCATCCTTCCATTTTCCCATCTCGCCCTCTCTCCCTCCACTCTCATCCTCCCGCCCCTCTCATTATCATTCGATGTTCTCATCTTCCCTTCCTCCCTCCCCCCTTCCTTCCCCTCTCACCCCCTTCCCTCCTCTCTCACCCTCCCTTCCTTTCCCTCACCATCCCCTTTTCCCTCTCATGCCCCTGCTTTGCTTTCAATCGTTCCCCTTTCTCTCTAACTCCTTTCTTCCCCTTCTCTCCCATCCCTCATTCGTTCCTCGGTCCCACCCCCCCCCCCCGACACACACACCCTCACTAGATGGCGGTGGCCGAATCGGTAGAGCGCAGGCTTCCCATGTGGAAGGTCGGGAGTTCGCATCCCAGCCGAGTCAAACCAATGACTCATCAAATTTATACTTGTCACTACCTAGCCTGGTGCTTGGCATTACTAGGATAAGACAAGGACTGGTTAGCTCCGTGTCAGGATAATGTGACTATGTGGGATATGGGGTCATGGGGCCAGTAGCCTTGTCTCTCAGTACTATGAGGTTGCCATGAGTGCACACTGTCACAAAAAGAAATGTTTTATTTAACGACTCCTCTAGAGAACATTGATTTTGTTATTGTATCATCGACTATTGGACATCAAACATGTGGTCAGTCAGACATAGTTCTTTGGAGGAAACCTCCTCGTGCCATATAGGCTACTCTTTCCGATAGCAAGCAGCAAGGGGTCATTTACACTAACTTTCCAACAGACAGGACAGCACATACCAGAGCTTTTGATGAACCAGTTGTGGACCACTGGTTGTCCGCACTGTCACAAGTCTGTACCCATCCTGATATGACCTGAGAGGTTGCTAGGACGGAAAACAACAACGAGCACACACACCCACGTGCTCCCCTCCTTATAACAATACAAACTTGTGCCGACGCAGACCCAGTAGCATTACGGCGTAGCTCTGAGTAATCTGCGCTATCATCACAGCCCGCTCTCATCACAGAAGCGCAGCAGATCACAGACCCTTTGCTTTTAACGATTGCCAGACGCCGGCTTGAGGAGATGGGAGGGGGGACGGGGAGGGGGGGAGCGGCAGATTGGGGCCTGACACTAATGAAGGTGTGGGGGCGCAGAGGTGAGGCCAGCCGAGGTATGTAGGCGACAGCAATGACGATGACGGGAGGAGTACGGGGGTACGGGGGTTGGGGAGGGAGGAGGGGGGGCCAGGGCGGGATAACCGGAAATATAAAAACCAGATAACATATCCCACAATATAAATAAAATCAAATTCAAACAAACATAACTCAACCACCTATTATGTACAAGCCTATGGACATGTACATAAAATAGGCTAGTATAGAATTAAGTAGAAAAAAAGTGGAAAACTCTTCCCAAGAAAACCCCAAAACACTAACATAGAACCTTAAGAAAACAACTAACATAGTAATAAGAATAGAACAAAAATACAATGCCGAGAGGGCGCCAACAAAAACAAACATAGGCTACTAAACATACCTACAAACTGTCTATCTGCTACTGAAATGCAGACAATCAAATAACTTATCAGCAGCTACTGTTTGGTAAGATTTGTTTGTTTATTTGTTTGTTGTTGTTTTACGTCCTAGTAATATCTAAGGTCATATCAGGACGGGGTTTGGCAAGACAACACCAACACTACAGCTGGCCAGCATTGAAAACAAGCCTGGGTACCCGGGCTTACATGCTATGGACAGTATAAATACAGCCTCAATAAAAAATAAAAAATATTTTTTTTTTAAAAGGGTGGAGGGGGGAAGTGGCGGGAGGGTGGTAGAGGGAATGGCCCTGAGGGGAGGAAGGGAGGGTAGAGGATGGAAGTGGCGGGAGGGTGGAGGGAAGTGGCGGGATTGGGAGGAGCGAAGGCTGGGAGGGTGGAGGAAAGTGGAGGGAGGAGGGACAAGGGAAGGCCGGGAGATGGGGGGGGGGGGGGAATGGCGGAAGGAGGGACGAGGGAAGGCCGGGAGAGGGGGAGGAGTTTATGTTGCTTACATGGTGCCTACCGGAAAGGCTTCCGGAAAGGTCAGTGTGCATTGGTCTGGGTTGGGAGCATGGAGGGAGGGAGGGAGGGAGGAAGGGAGAGAAGGAGGGAGGGAGGGAGGGAGGGAAGGAAGGAGGGAGGGAGGTATGGATGGAAGGAGGGAGGGAGGGAGGGATGGAAGGAGGGAGGGAGGGACGAGGTCAGGATTTAAGGTTGAGGTTAACGGATATGACATGGGTCAGAGGTTGAAAAGGTCAGCAGGGGGAGCGAGATTGAAGAGCTGGGACGTGGCAAGATCTTAAGAAGATGTATCTGGTTAAAGCTTCCACAGTCTGATGAAAGCGGGAACCTACTCAGAACCAAAACCTTTTCTTATGTTCTCAGACTCTCGCAACACACTTCTCACATTTCTCACATGTCTCACACTGCTCACACTTCTCACACTACTCACACTTCCCACACTTCCCACACTTCTCACACTTCTCACTCTTCTCACTATTCTCACATTTCTCACACATCTCACACTTCTCACACTTCTTAAACTTCTCACACTACTCACACGTCTCACACTTCTCACACTTCTCACACTTCTCATGCTTCTCATGCTTCCCACACTTCTCACACTTCTCACACTTCTCACACTTCTCACACGTCTCACACTTCTCACACTTCTCACACTTCCCACACGTCTCACACTTCTCACACTTCTCACACTTCTCACACCCATCCACCCATCCACCCATCCCCCCATCCACCCACCCACCCATCCACCCATCCACCCATCCCCCCATCCCCCATCCACCCATCCACCCATCCCCCCATCCCCCACCCACCCATCCACCCATCCACCCATCCACCCATCCACCCACCCACCCATCCCCCCATCCCCCATCCACCCATCCACCCATCCACCCATCCACCCATCCACCCACCCACCCACCACCCACCCACCCATCCACACTACTCACACTTCTCACACTTATCACACTACTCACACTTCTCACGCTTCTCATGCTTCGCACACTTCTCACACTTCTCACATTTCTCACACGTATCACACTTATTACACTTCTCACATTTCTCACACTTCTCATGCTTCGCACACTTCTCACACTTCTCACATTTCTCACACATATCACACTTATTACACTTCTCACATTTCTCACACTTCTCACACTTCTCACACTTCTCACACTTCCCACACTTCCCACACTTCTCACATCTCACTCTCCCACACTCTCAACTCTCACACTTCTCACATTCTCACATTCTCACCGATCACACTTATTACACTTCTCACATTTCTCACACTTCTCACACTTCTCACACTTCCCACACTTCCCACACTTCTCACACTTCTCACATCTCTCACACTTCTTACACTTATCACACTTCTCACACTCCTCACACTTCTCACTCTTCTCATGCTTCCCACACTTCTCACACTTCTCACATTTCTCACGCTTCCCACACTTCTCAAACTTCTCACACTTCTCACACTTCTCACACTTCTCACATTTCTCACGCTTCCCAAACTTCTCACCCTTCTCACACTTCTCACACTTCTTCACTTCCTTATCGCACTATTTTCCTCAGTGCCTCTCCGAAATCGTCCCTCATTCTACCAGTTCTACCTCAGTCTGTATTCCTCACAGCTTCACCCTTAACTAAGCCCCAGTCACAGCTACCCGGATCAGGGGCCGGACGAGCCCCGGACCCTGATCCGGCATGGTCCATGGCGATCCTACATGATCTGTGGTTCATCCGTGGCTGGTCCTTGGTGATCCTTGGTGAGCCTTGGTGATCCGTGGCTGGTCCGGCCTTATGCGGGGTCGGCCCCGGATGTTTTTAAAATGTTTAATACATCCGGGGTGATCCAGGGTGATCCGGGGAATATTGCAATCCGGGGTTAACCGGCATCATCCGTGTGTGATCTGTGTGATCCGGGTTGTCCGGGGGTCATCCGTATCTCATCCGGGGCAGTCCGGGTCATTTTATACTCCGAGAGTAGTCCGGGGGTTGTCTGGCGTTCGTCCGGGGTTTGTCCGGGGGATGTCCGGGGCCGATCCGGGGCTGATCCGGGACTAATCCGTGGCTGTGGACCATGGCTCATCCAGGTAGGTGTGAGAGCGAGGCAAAAAGGACCAAAAACAACGATTTTATCTGGGACAGTCTGGGGAGGTCCGGGGTGGTCCCGCGGAGTGGTCCGGGGGTGGTCCGGCTAAAAATCCGGGGCTCGTCCGGCTATGTGTGACTGGGGCTTTATCTTTCCCCCCTACTACTTTCTCTAGTCTCCTTCCTCCCCATTCCATCTCAACCCACCGCCCTTTTACGCCAACCATCCCATTTCCCCCATAATCCTACCTCCATAATGCTTTCTGTAATATCTCCCTCTAATCACACCTCATTTCAGCCATCACAGTCCCATAGCCTTTCCTCCATACCACCCGCCTCAGTCTCCTCCCTGCAATCCACCCTATTTCCCCCAATCCCCCCAATCTCCCCCAATCTCCCTCCAATCCCCCCAATTAACCGCCCCCCCCCCACTCCACAAACACACACTTCTGACATCCCAATCTCCACCTTCTTATCATATGACAAATTTACTGACATTGTATTTCGCCTTTCTGCTCTCCCACGCTCCTCCCCCCCCCCCCACCCAAACCCGCCCCGCCACCCACGCACCCTCATTTCCCCCCTTCACTCTCCTCCCTTTCAACAGCGACGGGACGCCATGTCCAAATCGGTAGAGCGCATGCATCCCATGCGGAACGCCGGGAGCTCGAATCACAGCCGAGTCAAACCAATGACTTAACAAATTGATATATGTCGCTACCTAGCCTGGTGCTTGGCATTAATAGGATAGGACAAGGACTGATTAGCACGGTGTGCGGGATATCAGGTCATAGTGCCGGTCGCCTGGTCTCACCATGAGTGCACACTGCCACAAGTCAAGAGGGAGGAGGGAATTAACGGGAGGGTGGAGGAGCGAAGGCCGGGAGGGGGTGGGGGGGGAGGCCGGGGAGGGGGAGGGGAAAGGTCGGGATGGGGAGGGGGAACGCCGGGAGGGGAAGCAGCAACGTCGGGAGGGGGATGAGGAACGCCGGGAGGGGACCGGGACGGCCAGGAAGGGAGGGGGAGGCCGGGATGGGAGGGAAAGGTCGGGATGACGAGTGGGAAGGCCGGGGGGGAGGGGGGAGGGAAGGCCGCAAAAGGGAGGTAGAAGGCGGGGAGGGGAGGGGGAAGGTGCCGAATGAGGAGGGGGAATGCCGGGGGGGGAGGGGGAGGGGCGCGAGGTGGAGGAGGGAAAGCTGGGAGGGGATGGGGGACGGGCGCGGGAGGGGGAAGGGAAAGGTCGGGATGGGGAGGCGGAAAGCGGAGGGGAAGGCGGGAGGGGGGGGGAGGGGGAGCGGGGGACGCAGGGGGGAAGGCGGGAGGGTAGGGGGAAGGCGGGGAGGGTGGAGGAGGGAAAGCCGGGGAGGGGGAGGGGGAAGGCCGGGAGGGGAGGGGGAAGGCCGGGAGGGTGGAGGAGGAAGGCCGGGGAGGCGGAGTGGGGAAGGCCGGGAGGGGAGGGGAGGGGGAAGGCCGGGGGAAGGGGAGGGGGAGAGGCCAGGAGGGGAGGGGAGGGGCGAAGACCGGAAGGGGGAGGGGGAAGGCGGGGAGGGGGGAGGGGAGGGGGGAGGGGAGGGGGAGGGGAGGGAGGAGGGAAGGGCGGGAGGGGGGGGGAGAGGGGAAGGGGGGGGGGGGGGGGGGGAGGGGGGGGGGGAGGGGGGAGGGGGAGGGGGAGGGGAGGGGGGGGGAGGGGAGGGGGAGGGAGGGGGAGGGGGGAGGGGAGGTTGAGGGGGAGGGAGGGGCGGGGGGGAAGGGCGGGGAGGGGGAGGAGCGAGGGTGGGGGAGGGGAGGGGGGGGGGGAGGCGGAGGGGGGAGGGGAGAGGCCGAGGGGGGAGGGGGAGTCGGGAGGGGGGAGGGGAGGCGGGAGAGGGGCGGGAGGGGGGAGGGGGGCGGAAGAGGGGAGGGGGGGGGAGGGGGAAGGCGGGGAGGGGGGGAGGGGGGTAGGGGGAGGGGGAGGCGGGGAGGGGAGGGGGAAGGCAGGGAGTGGGAGGGGGGGAGGGGGAAGACCGGGAGGGGGGAAGGCCGGTGGTGGGAGGGGGAAGGCCGGGAGGGGAGGGGGGAGGCCGGGAGGGGAGGGGGAAGGCCGCAAGGGGGAGGGAGAAGGCCGGGAGGGGGAGGGGAAAGTCTGGAGGGGGAGTGGAAGGCCGCGAGGGGGAGGGGGAAGGCCGGGAAGGTAGAGGAGGGAAGGCTAAGAGGGGAGGGGGAAGGCCGCAAGTGAGAGTGAGAAGGCCGGGAGGGTAGAGGAGAGAAGTCCTTTAGATGTAGCTAGGACTTAAAACAACAACAACCACGACCCTCGCCCTTGCGGTGGTAATTAGAACCAACGGTGTCGGGTGGACGCTGCACGAGGCGCGGAAGTGACACAGATATGAGGAGAGGTGGGGTCGGCGGCCATCTTGACCCTAGTCTCATGAATCAGGCTAAGGTCATCATGCCGCTGGGCGCGCAGGAAGTGAAGTGGCGTGGTTAGAATCCCGGCACAGTGTCGCACACATGCCGGGAGGGGAGAGTGAACGGATGGGGGACTGGGGTTGTGTAGAAGGCGGTGGGGGAGGGAGAAATGGTGAATGGATGTGAGGTGAGGTGAGGTGAGGTGAGATGAGGTGAGGCGAGGTGAGGTGAGGTGGGGACCCAGCTACATATATCACAGGTGAGGTGAGCTGAGGTGAGTTTGGGGTTGGTTGGTGACTGAGTTGAGGTGAGCTCAGGGGAGGTGAGAGAAGGTGAGGTGAGGGAAGCGGAGGTGAGGTGAGGTGATAGGAGATGAGGTGAGGTGAGATGAGGCGGGGACCCAGCTACATGCATCACAATGGAGGGGAGGTGCGGGGAGGAGAAGGGAGGCGAGGGGAGGAGAGGGGAGGTGATGGGAGGGAGGTGAGGTGAAGTGAGGTGAGGTGATGGGAGGTGAGGTGAGGTGAGGTGAGATGAGGCGGGGACCCAGCTACATGTATCACAAGGGAGGTGAGGTGAGGGGAGGTGAAGGGAGGCGAGGGGAGGAGAGGGGGGGTGATGGGGAGAGGGGAGGTGAGGTGAGCTGAGGTGAGGTGAGGTGAGGTGAGGTGAGGTAATGGGAGGTGATGGGAGGTGAGGTGAGGTGAGGTGAGATGAGGCGGGGACCCAGTTACATGTATCACAAGGGAGGTGAGGTGAGTGGAGGTGAAGGGAGGCGAGGGGAGGAGAGGGGGGGGGGTGATGGGGAGAGGGGAGGCGAGGTGAGGTGAGGTGAGATGAGGCGGGGACCCAGTTACATGTATCACAAGGGAGGTGGGGTGAGTGGAGGTGAGGGAGGTGGGGTGAGTGGAGGTGACACCTCACCCCACACCTACCCTCCTCCACCCACACTTCCTACTTGTCTACATCCACTACATCAAACACACAGCCTACAAACACACCTTCCAACCCCACCCACTTTCCATCACATCCACCATCCACCCATCTATCCCACCTACCCATCCACCCATCCACCCATCCACCCATCCACCCATCCACCCATCCACCCATCCACCCATCCACCCATCCACCCATCCACCCATCCACCCATCCACCCATCCACCCACTCCACCTATCCAACATCCACCCCATCCACCCCATCCACCCATCCACCCATCCCATCCATCCACCCATCCCCCATCCACCTATCCACCCATCCACCCATCCACCATCCACCCATCCACCCATCCACCCATCCACCCATCCACCCAGCCACCCAGCCACTCAGCCACCCAGCCACCCAGCCACCCAGCCACCCAGCCACCCAGCCACCCACCCACCCACCCACCCACCCATGCATCCACCCATCCACCCATCCACCCATCCAGCCAGCCACCCAGCCACCCAGGCACCCACCTATCCATCCACCCATTCACCCATCCACCCATCCACCCACCTACCCACCTACCCAGCCACCCAGCCCATAGTACTACCCACATTTCTTCTCTGAAACACCCACCCCTCCCCCTCCCCACCCACCCCCACCACCCACCACTAACCAGCCACCACCCACCACCCTTCTCCCCGTCCCCCACCCACAACCCACCCCCACATGCACAAACACATTATCTCACCTCTCTAGGCAAACATCCCCCGCCACCTCCTGCCCCCCCCCCCACTCCCCATCTCCAGTGTCCAGGGCCGCACACTGCACATGGGCCCAGCGATCAGGACGCGGGGAGGGATAGTGCTGGTAGTCAGCCCTGCAGTAACTGCGACCCGCTCTTACTAATTCACCAGCAGTGATTGCGGGGCCGGTTTACTAACAAGGTCAGTCTGACCTAGCTTACTTCAATAGATCACCACCGAACTTACCTTTCTGTGGTCCAACATTGTAGTGATATATATGCATGTATATATATATATTTACCGTATTCTCACAGGTTAACGCCTTGGGCGTTTAAATTGGCAAATCACTGTGGGAGTGGACGTTTACCCACAGATGGGTGTTTAAGGAGTTGGCATTTATGAAATATTGGCCAAGGGGGGGTGGGGGGGGGGGGGATTGACCCACACATCGGCGTTAAACCACGAGAATATAGTATATATATGATATTTATAAATATATCACAGGATGCGGTGACCAAATCGGTAGAGCGCCGGCCTCACGTGCAGGATATCGTGATTTCAGTTCCCGGTCGAGTCAAACCAATGACTTATCAAATTGATACTTGTCGCTTCCTAGACTGGCGCTTGGCCTTGATAGGATAGTGCAAGGACTGGTTTGCTCAGTGCCAGGATAATGTGACCGAGTGGGATATCGGGTCATGGTGCCGGCAGACTGATATCCCAGTAGGGCAGCACTATAAAGTCACCATGAATGCGCACTGTCACAAGTCGGTACCCGTCCTGATATGACCTGAGATGTTGCCAGTATGTAACACTCTAACAACGAACCAACCTATGATGTATAACATTGGGTGAGTGAAAAGCCGTGAAAGGGAATTATTATTATGTATTGTAGAATTATTCTATCTATTTCCACCTATATATATATTATTATTATGTCATCATCATCATGCTGTCAGTCGCGATGCGACAAAGACTGCTTTCATTACTTGACTGCCTCTCTCCATTTAGCTCTCTGCTGTGAGAGTGATGTCCAGGAGTCGGTCTTAATGTCTCTCAGCTTCAGGTTTCTCTTGATGGTATCCTTGAACTGGAGACGAGGGCCCCCTCTCTTTCTGTAACCAGAAGACAGTTGAGAGTAGAGGATCTGCTTTGGTAGCCTGTCTGATGACATCCTCATGAGGTGTCCAGTCCACCGGAGATTCTTTTTGATCAGAAGATCTTCCATAGAGGGCAGCCCCGTCCGTTCGAGTTATTACATATTATTATGTATTGTAGAATTATTCTATCTATTTCCACCTATATATATATATATATATATATATTCCATACTTACCACTTACCATACCAACCCCTATTGTACTCGTAATGTTCTGTAAATCGTGTATATAACTTCTATGTTCAATGACCACAATACCAGGCCCTTGACGTTGAAAACAATAAATAACTTTGCTTGGTGAATGTGTTACCTTTAAATCTGTCTTCATTTAACCATTGATGAAGTTTGTCGGCACCCCCGGACCCCGCAGGTGATCTTTTTTTTTCTTCTTTTTTTGTTATGCTGTGTTTATACTGTCCATAGCATGTAAGCTCCAGTGCTCGGGCTTGTTTTCAATGCTGGCCAGTTGTAGTAGTGGTGTAATCTTATCACACAGTAGGAGGTGATAAGATGTTTTTGTTTCTCACACAGTAGCAGGTACATGGTGATTACTTAGTATCTGTAGATGGTTGAGCTTGTTCTTTTTTTTTCTTGAAGATGTATACTGTCTATCATGGATAAGTCTGGATAGACTTGTTTTCACCATTAGACAGTTTGTCGATAGAAAGCCCGAGCCTACACTTTTACCGACCCAATGGATTTTTAAGCTCCCACACCACATAGACATGGTATGAGAGCAACTGGCCTTTGATGACGCTGAAAGAGTTCAGGTGCAAAACCCTGTCAATCCAAAAATGTTGATAAACAGAGTCAAAACTTCAAAACGTTGATTTTTTTTGTATTCCTATATTTGTGTTCATTGCTCCATAACCATTTCATCAGAAGAAATGTGGAATTAATGAGAATTAAAAGTACCTTCATTAAATTTGTGGATTGGTGTTTACAGGGTTTTGCACCTGGGAACGTGTGCATGGGCTCGTGCTAGCACCCTAACCGCGGCTAAGATGGCACCACACAGCTAACGGTGGAAAATACGCATGCATAAAGCGATGCCAGCGCTAGCCACCGACCATAGGCTAGGCTAAGCTACCCTGCTTTCATATGAGGGTTAACGGCGGTGTTACGTACCGATTAGGCACAAATCTATCCAATGCGATCATATTTAACAGAATTACATACTCTAAAAGTGAAATTTTATCAAATTACCCTCAAAATCGAACCGATATTAATGCCGCAGCTACATCGGCGGCGATATTCATATTGTCGAATCGATGAATGGGAACAAAACAAATCGCCACTGCTGCCGCCGGGCACCGCCACAGCTGCTGCCACCGCCGACAGAATAACATTTAAAAAAAGTGAAATTTCACCAAATTAAACCAGAAATAGAAGCGATATTAAGGCCACTGCCGAATTTGGTCAAATTAAACCAATAATCGAACCGATATTAATGCCGCTGCTGCCGCCAAATCAGCGGCAATATTGTCAAATAGCTGTTCGCTGGGAACAGGTTCAGTGTGGTTCCCCAAATCTATAAATAACCACACGGTTTGCTTTCCGGTCCTGTTTGGGCATTGGTGCATACGACTTGACCTAATTCACCAAGCCCCTCCTAGCCGCGGATAGCTACCCCAGAGCTAGCATGTAGCACCGGCTACGCATAGCACCAGCCCATGCATACGGACCCTGAACTTTTCAGATATATGCTATGGCATATATATATATATATATGTATTATAACTGAACTTTTATCAGATAATCAGGGCGGTGGACATTTGTTTATCAATGACAAGTAAACACACACACAAATTATAATTTAGAAAAAAGAAACACCACATATGTCTCCCTAATTCCTCGTGCGTGACGTCATGACCTAGAACTGTCCGAGACGCCGTCACATCACGTGACTGATTGGCGCGAGACTCAGTGACAGACATGAGGCAGTGAGTAACCTAGCAACGGCTCACTCTTAGCACAACGCATGTTCTGCTTCACTAGTAATTCGCCGGCGGTCTCACAGCATGTGTAGAAGATTCCTAGTCGAGGTTTTCTGAGGGTTTTTTTGTGGTAAATATGTTTATTCTGCTGAATAAGTCTTTTGTCTGTGCCGGAGCACTGGTCTTCCAGCCATTTTTCAATTCATGATTATTTACACACACAAAAAGGTATATAGAATAAGGTATGTAATAACTGTTGAATACACAATTTGGCAAGCGGTATATGAATGTCGGTTTCCTAGAAATATTCTAGTGTTTCATTTGTGTGTGGTGAAAAATGCATTTCGATTTACTTCCGCCCGAAGCTCCTCACGCACACAAAGTGAGAACCCGGCGTGATTTGTCCATGTGGTGGTGCTGGTTTTGTTAGTGAAGCAGGCCCCGAGCAGCTCGTTCACAATATCAAGCCCCAATGGCGTTTCATCAACGCTACACTGAGCAAATCACCTCTCCAAATATATCCCCACTCCCAAGTCAATACAGTGGGGGGCTACCATCTGTGTGCGTCTCACAAACAGCCACCACGTTCTCCGCGGTCTCTCCCGGTCTCTCCCCGTCTCCCCGGGTCTGCCCCTGTCCCTCCCGGTCTATCGCTGTTTGCCTGGTCTATCGCTGTCTCTCCCGATCTTTCCTGGTCTCGTCCAGTCTCCACAGGTCTCCCCCGGTCTTTCCCGGTCTCTCCCGGTCCCTCCTGGTCTCTCCCGGTCTCCCCCGGTCTCTCCCGGTCTCCCCCGGTCTCTCCCGGTCTCTCCCGGTCTCTCCCGGTCTATCCTGGTTTCTTTCGGTCTCCCCCGGTCTCTCCCGGTCTGTCCCAGTCTCTCCCGGTCTCCCCCGGTCTCTCCTGGTCTGTCCCAGTCTCTTCCGGTCTCCTCAGGTCTTTCCCGGTCTCTCCCGTTTTCTCCCGGTCTCTCCCGATCTTTCCCGACCTCTCCTGGTCTCTCCTGGTCTCTCCCGGTCTTTCCCGACCTCTCCTGGTCTCTCCCGGTCTTTCCCGGCCTTTCCCGGCCTTTCCCGGTCTCTCCCGGTCTCTCCCGACCTCTCCCCTTTCCCGGTCTCTCCCGTTCTCTCCCGATCTCCCCCGGTCTCTCCCGGTCTCTCCCGGTCTCTCCCGGTCTCTCCCGGTCTCTCCCGGTCTCCCCCGGTCTCTCCCGACCCCACCCGGTCTCTCCCGGTCTCCCCGGTCTCCCCCGGTCTTTCCCGGCCTTTCCCGGCCATTCCCGGTCTCTCCTGGTCTTTCCCGACCTCTCCCCTTTCCCGGTCTCTCCCTTCTCTCCCGGTCTCTCCCGGTCTCTCCCGGTCTCTCCCGGTCTCTCCCGGTCTCTCCCGACCCCTCCCGGTCTCCCCGGTCTCCCCGGTCTCCCCCGGTCTCCCCCTGTCTCTCCCGACCTCTCCCGGACTCTCCCGTTCTCTAGTAATGACGCTAAGAGAATGCGTTGTGTGAGGTGTGGTCTGTATAGAGAGAGAGCTATGATGCTAAGACGATGTGAGGTGTGCTCTGTACAGAAAAAGTGGGAGAGCGACGATGCTAAAACCTGTGTCACACCTCGCCGGATTGAGCAACAGACAGAATTGTCTAGTCCGGTGGTCTTCGGGCGAGATAAGTATCAAAATGTATTAAAATGGGTCAAAATGTTGCGATATCGGGTCAAAGGCCGCGGATGAATGGACATGAAACGGACATGAAACAGACATGAATGGATAGCCAACGGATGAAACAAACTCAAACCGGACAAGAACCGTTGATTTCAATCCGGCGGCATCCATTCCAAGTTTGGTACATGTTCAAAACTTGTAACGGATCAGGCCGGATAACAATGGATATGCAACGATATGCAACAGATATGCAACGGACACAAACCAGACTTTGCCCAATATCAACGGACTTTGTTTGGTTTCTTTCCATTTCCTCAATCCGGCGAGGTGTGACAGGGGCTTTAATGAATGGTGTTGTGTGCGGCATGCTCTGTATAGAGGGAGAGGGAGAGAGATGACGCTAAGCTAACACGCTAAGTCACGTGGGCTCTCTACGCACAGACACTCAGAAAGATGGCGCCTGAAACTGTCTGAGGAGTGCTATATATAGAGGTGGATGTCACTTAGCGATCATGTACCAAGGATCAACGTCACCAGAACATTACAATACTTGCTAGACATGCAATTAGCTCACCTTTAACGGTTAGCCCACTAACCCCTCGTACCCCTCCACACACACACACACATTCACACACACAACCACACACTTCCACACCCAACACCACAAACCTCCCCAGCCTTAAACACCCACACACACACACACATTCACACACACAACCACACACATCCACACCCAAAACCACAAACCTCACCAGCCTTAAACACCAACACACCCAAACACATTCACACACACACACACATCCTGACAGCCACACACACACATTTCCACACACATGCACCCAAACCCACACACATTCATACACAACCATACACACACCCTGACAGCCGCGCACACGCCCACACACTCACATACACACATCCACCCATACCCACACACTCACACCCATACTCCCACACCCAGACCCACGATCACCCTCACCCCCACAGCCACACCCACACCCCATATCCGCCCCCACACACACCCTCACCCATCCCCCACACCCACACACACACCCACTGGCTGGTTTAGAAATAAAGCCTCTCCCACTGGTCGGTCTGCCTGAGCAGGGTTTATGAGACGGCATGAATTGCTCACCACGTTCCGTCCCCGTCCACCGGTCTCTGTCCAATACCCTGTTTCCTGTCCAGCGAGCTGCTCAGTGGCTGGAGCTATCGGCTCGTTCCCACGCGCCGGCCGAGCACCTCGCCCCGCTGGCCGGCATCAGGCCCCGCCCGGGCCGGCCAGGCATCGACGCTGGCTCCGTGGGGCCTTGGCCTCTGTTTGCTATGTAGGACAGTCAGTCAGTGGTCATGTTCTTACGTCTGTCAGTATTTAATTACATTGAAACACATTGTATTGGAATGTACCGATTTTGCATTGCACAGACAATGCTTTTATGAAACAGATGATCTGCAAGAGCTTTTTAAAAAAATGTGAAAGGTAAAGTAATCATTGAATTTCTTTTAAAACAGCTGGACTGTATAGACTTCTATGATTTTACCTTAAGTATTTCACTTATGTAAAGTTTTACTCTTAGAAAAACAACGATTTTAAAACAGTAAAGCCCTGAAGTATTGTTATCCTATTGTTTTTTTACTTCTTTGTTGAGTGATATGGTCGGGGCGGGAACAAAAACAAAAACAACAAAGAAATTTAAAAAACATCCCACCATGAATATGGCCATAGTTGCTGACATGGCGTAAAACCCCTAAGTCACTCACTCACTCTTCTCAGGTCGCCTACCAGAGGGGTTTTTATTTGTTCAATTTTGTTTTATTCCAGTTGAATAATATCTTTTTCATCAACGTGGCGCTGGTCTTCCGGCTTTAACAATGATGGCGCATATGAACTATTTATAGATGAGGGATGAGTTGACGAGTTTTAACACAGGTGGACCAGACGCAGTGGCCGATTCGGTAGAGCGCAGGCTTCCCGTGCGGAAGGTCGGGAGTTCGAAACCTGCCCGAGTTAAACCATTGACTTACAAAATTGATACTTGTCACTTCCTTGCCAGGCACTCGGTATTATTAGGATAGGGCAAAGACTGGTTGGCTCAATGTCAGGATAATGTGACTGAATGGGATATAAGGTAATGGTGCTGGTGGCCTGGTTTCTCAGTAGGGCAGCACTATAACGTGGCCATGAGTGCACAATCACAAGTCGGTACTCGTCCTGATATGACCTTAGATGTTGGCAGGACGTAAAACTCCAACAACCAACCAACCAATCTCACGTCGCCTACAAGAGTTGCCGGTTTTTAATACAGGTGAGCCGGACGCAGTAGTCGAATAGGTAGAGCGCAGGATTCCCATGCAAAAGGTCGGGAGTTCGAAACCTGGCCCAGTCAAACCAATGACTTACAAAATATATACTTGTCACTACGTACTCTGGTGCTTGGCATTACCAGGATAGGGCAAGGACTGGTTAGCTCAATATCAGGATTATTTAAAGTGATTGATTGATTGGTGGTTTCTTTACGCCATGTCGGCAGCAGAGGCCATATTCACGGCTTATTTAAAGTTGCATAGTCCGATGAAAACATAAATTTTTCAAAACAAAAACGCTTATCTAGACTTGATTCTGCATATTCAACTTAGATAATGGTGCGCTTATTAAGCAATTGTTGCTGCATAGCAGGTCATAATAAGTCAATTTAACAGAACATGTTACTACTCAAGTCTATAGTGCCAGAATTTTGGCATGCTTGCCAAAATTGATTTGGCATGTTTTGGCATCAAATACCTCCAAGGTTAGCCATTTAATATAAAATTTACTTCAAACTAAACTAATATAGACTATAATGATTAGTATAATGTATTTATCTCAGAAAATGGCAGAAATTCCAAAGCATCTGACCATCCAACTTTAACTGAGTGGGAGAGTGGGTCATTGGATATTGGTTTGGTTTGACTCGACCGGGATTCCAACTCCCGACCTTCCGCATGGGAAGCCTGCGCTCTACCGATTCAGCCACCGCGTCCGGTAGAGGACCTTTTCAGAGTAACGTGATAGCCTGTGTGAGTAACATATGATGGAGCAGTTAGATTAATTCTTTTAGAGGAAGGATGTATTCAAACAAATATGATCCCTTTTAGAAAAAGCTAAGCTCTATTAAAATTCAGCACAATTTGAATATAGGTTATTAATTTGAAATTTGCAACACAAAACATCAACAAACCATATCAGAAAGTGGACAATCAAAGAAGCAATGTCGTTTTCATTCAGAAAATCATTTGGGTCTTTTTTTTCATCCACTAATTTGAGTTTTCCAAACAATGCAATTTAATTTTCCTCGGAGAATTGGACAGAGAATCACTGACCCATTGTTCTGCCAGTGCCACCATGCGGTGGGTTTAAACACCAAACTGATTGGCAAATATGGATTGCGGTCAAGTTAGGTTAATTCATGTTGCTATAGAATATAGAACAGGTTCTATGATAACACTCTGACCAGACAGGATGGTCAAATGAGTTGAGCATCTGTCTCCTGCTTTGGGAGATCGGGGGATCCGAATCCATGGGTTTGTAGGTTCAAAGCCTGGTCGAGTCAAACCAATGACTTAAAAATTGATACTTGTCACTTCCTAGCCAAGCGCTTGGCATTAATAGGATATGGCAAGGACTGGTTGGCTCAGTGTCAGGATAATGTGACTGTGTGAGATATCAGGTCATGGTGCTGGTGGCCCCAGTGGGGCAGCACTATAAAGTCACCATGAGTGCACACAGTCACAAGTCGGTACCCATCCTGATATGACCATAGATGTTGCTAGGACGTTAAACAACAACAACCAAAACATGAGAAAATTGTCACTCGAGGACGTTGTCAGGATAGTGGTGGTGGTTGTCAGGATAGTGGTAAAGACCACGATAGCGATCATGATGATTCCATTAGCAAGAAAGGAATAGTAGCAACAATAACTGCACAATAGCATTAATCATGGCATTAATAACAATCGCAAAACATGAAGCAATAATAATAATAATATTGCATAACAATTGTAATTAATTAAAGACAAAGTGTGAGCATGTAATGAATTCATTCAAATATCATATTATCGTGGCAGTGATGGAAATAGGAAATATTGCGCCTTGAGCTGAATTCGAACCCAAACGTCTTGACATACCAGGGCTGAAACTCCAATCACGCTATCCACAGATACCTGTCTATGTGGCTTCTTGCCTGAGAGGTCAGTGCAGACTACAACAATATAAATATGGTGTACAGTGAGAGGTTAGAACAACATGGCAACCCCAGCTTTGTTCACAATCGACTGAGACGTCAAGTAATTCCGGTTTTTTTCTTTTACAGATTTATACTCCCTATTAGTCTCAATAGACTTGTTTTCACCATTAGACAGTTTGTTGATAGAAAGCCCCAATCTACACCTTTACCGACCCAAGGCATTTTTAACCCCCACACCATATGGATATGGTATGAGAGCAACTGGCCTTTGATGATGCTGTAAGTTATACAAAGCAGTGGAAATCCAAATTGACAGAGGTCGTGGCATGGGGAATCGAACCACTAACCTTCAGATTAGGAGTCTGACGTAGAAAAAAGTCAGACACTCTAACCACTCAGCTACAGAGAACACTACAAACGACGAGGAGGGTATTTGAGGCCGTGACAAGAGATGGTGAACCTTAGGGGTGGTGATAGGAAATGGTCGACATTAGAGGCACTGACACTTTAAAAGCGATGATAGGAGATTACAAAGGTAGTGACAGTGACAATGACAGTTGGAGCTAAACCTTAAAAGCGATTATAGTAGGTTACAGAGGAAGTGACAGTGACAGTTGGTGCTAAACTGTAAATGCGATAACAGGAGACTACAGAGGTAGTGACAGTGACAGTGACAGTTGGTGCTAAACTGTAAAAGAGATGACAGGAGACTACAGAGGTAGTGACAGTGACAGTGGCAGTTGTTGCTGAACCTTAAAAGCGATGACAGGAGATTATAGAGGTAGTGACAGTGACAGTTCGTGACAAACCTTATTAGAGGTGACAGGAGATGGGAGAAGTTGGTAGACTGCAGAGGTAGTGACAGTGGGGGGAAACCTTAGAAGCAGTGACAGGAAGAGGTGAACATTTGAGGCAGTGACAGTGACAGGGGTAATGGACCTCAGAAATGGTGACTGTAGTTGATGGGTGATCTCAACATTGACTGTCAAGTGTCTACAAAGATTGCAGTTTGTGTGGATTGAAGACTTGGTCAGCATGGACTGTCAAGTGCAAAAAAGAACTTTTTTATTTATTGATACGATATTTATTCTGCCCATAGCATGTAAGCTCCCGTAAGGTTGCTTGTTTTCAATGCTGGACAGCTGTGAGGAATGTTATGGTGTATGCCCAGGTTCCGGTTCCGGGTTGGCATCCGGGACATCTACCTGTGGTGTTCTCTATGATGGAGTGGTTAGAGTGTCTGACTTTTTTCTAGGTCAGACTCCTAATCTGAAGGTTGGTGGTTCGATTCCCCATGCCCCCACCTCTGCCAATTTGGATTTCCACTGCTGTGGATAACTTACAGCATCATCAAAGGCCAGTTGCTCTCATAGCAAGTCTATTCAGGCTTATCCATAATAGGCAGTATAAATCTTCAAGAAAAAAAAAGAAACAGCATTTATTTAAGTAGTTAGTATCTATGTTAGTTTCGGGTTTTTTTGGGGGGTATAACTTCCTATCATATAACTAATATTGTAGCCTAGTATGTACATCTAGTGATATGGTAATAGGCTTGTGGATGATGACATGTTCGCAGAATTTGTTTGTTTGTTTTGTTTGCAACTTCCCTTTCACTTGTGCCCTGTCCCTAGTTAGTGCCTAGATGTGCCAAAACACATCCATACTCTTCGGGACTGCGACCAGATGGGTTGGCTGCAGTGTTAATTTGTTAACCATAGTTCTAACGGCATTTACCATCTTCCTTTCACCTGTGCCCTGTCCCTAGTTGGTAACCGATAATAGGCAGTGTATGTGGATTGCAGATCTGGTCAGTCATGGTTAGGAATACTTATCAACAAAGTCGATGCACAGTCCCTGCAGATTGCAGATCTGGTCAATAAGGCAAAGATGGCAGGCAGGCAGGTGAGGCAGTGAGGGAGTGGATAGGGGAGGTGGGGGGCTAGCCGTAATGAACGACTGACAGAACTCGATGGCAAAGCCAACGTGCACCGCGGACAAGGCAACCCGCCCACAAGTCCGCGCTTCACCAAGTATCCGCCGGCACTGTGGGAACGTTGCACTAACGATTCTGTATTTCAAGCTGCATAATCTCATGAAAACATCCAAATTTCGCACCTAAAAACGTTGTCTGTAATGTGATCTTAGATACGCACTTAGATACCGGTGCTGCAGTCGTTAGGAATGTAATTTGTTAACAGAACGAATGTTGAGGTAACTTACTAGAACATGTCAATTGGCCAAAGTCTATGTTCATTGGCTGGTTGTTGGAGTTTTACACCCTGGCAACATATAAGGTTTATATCAGGATGGGTACCAACTTGTCACAGTGCATACTCATGGTGACGTGGGAGTGCTGCACCACTGGGAAATTAGGCCACTGGACCATGACACGATATCCCACTCAGTCACATTGTCCTGACACTGAGCTAACCAGTCCTTGTCCTATCTGATAAATGCTTAGTGCCAAGCTACGACGCGACAAGTATCAATTTTATAATTCATTGGTTTGACTCGACCGGGAATTGAACTCCCGATCTGCCACACCACAACCCAGCCCGCCAGACTGCCCCACCCCCTTCATCACCACACTACATCACCACACTGCACTACACCACCAAACTACACTACATCACCACACTGCACCACTACACTACACCACCACACTGCACTACTATACCACAGTGCACCACCATACTACATCACCACACTGCACTACACCACGAAACTACACTACATCACCACACTACACCACCACACTACACCACCACACTGCACTACTATACCACAGTGCACCACCATACTACACCAGCACACTGCACTACACCACCAAACTACACTACATCACCACACTACACCACCAAACTGCACTACACCACCACACTGCACCACCACCCTCCATCACCACACTACATCACCACACTGCACTACACCAACACACTGCACTACACCACCACACTACACCACCACACTACACCACCACACTGCACTACATCACCACACTGCACTACACCACCACACTGCACTACACCACCACACTACACCACCACACTACATCACCACACTGCACTACACCACCAAACTACACTACATCACCACACTGCACCACCACACTGCACCACTACACTACACCACCACACTGCACTACTATACCACAGTGCACCACCATACTACATCACCACACTGCACTACACCACGAAACTACACTACATCACCACACTACACCACCACACTACACCACCACACTGCACTACTATACCACAGTGCACCACCATACTACATCACCACACTGCACTACACCACGAAACTACACTACATCACCACACTACACCACCACACTACACCACCACACTGCACTACTATACCACAGTGCACCACCATACTACATCACCACACTGCACTACACCACGAAACTACACTACATCACCACACTACACCACCACACTACACCACCACACTGCACTACTATACCACAGTGCACCACCATACTACATCACCACACTGCACTACACCACGAAACTACACTACATCACCACACTACACCACCACACTACACCACCACACTGCACTACTATACCACAGTGCACCACCATACTACACCAGCACACTGCACTACACCACCAAACTACACTACATCACCACACTACACCACCAAACTGCACTACACCACCACACTGCACCACCACCCTCCATCACCACACTACATCACCACACTGCACTACACCAACACACTGCACTACACCACCACACTACACCACCACACTACACCACCACACTGCACTACATCACCACACTGCACTACACCACCACACTGCACTACACCACCACACTACACCACCACACTACACCACCTACTGCACTACTATACCACAGTGCACCACCATACTACACCACCACACTGCACTACACCATCACACTACACCACCACACTACACCACCACACTGCACTACTATACCACACTGCACCACCACACTACACCACCACACTGCACTACACCATCACACTACACCACCACACTACACCACCACACTGCACTATTATACCACAGTGCACCACCACACTACACCACCACACTGCACTACACAACCACACTGCACTACACCACCACACTTCACTACACCACCACACTGCACTACACCACCACACTGCACCACCACACTATGCCACCACACTGCACTACTATCCCACATTGCACCATCATACTACACCACCACACCACGCTACACTGCACCACCTCACTACATCACCACACTACATCACCACACTGTACTACATCACCACACTGCACTACACTACCACACTGCACCACCACACTATACCACCACACTGCACTACTATCCCACATTGTACCACCACACTGCACCACAACACCACACTGCACCACCACATTGCACCACCACACTACACCACCACACCACACTACACTACACCACCACACTGCACCACCACACTACACCACCACACCACACTACACCACCACACTGCACCATCACACTGCACAACCACACTACACTACACTGCAAAACCACACTGCACCACCACTCTGCACAACCACACTGCACTACACTGCACCACCACACTGCACCGCCACACTACACCACAACTCTGCACCACCACACTGCACAACCACACTCCACCACCACACTGCACCACCACACTGCACCACCACACTGCACCACCACACTGCACCACTACACTGCACCACCACACTGCACTACACTGCACCACCACAGTACACCACCACATCACACTAGACTGCATCACCACACTACACCACCACATCACACTACACTATGCCACTACACTGCACCACCACATCACAATGCACCACCACACTGCACCACTACACTGCGCCCACCACACTACACTGCGCCCACACACTACACTGCACCACGACACTACATCACCACACTGCACCACCACACCACACTACACCACTACACTACATTTCACCACCACATCACACTGCACCACCACACCACATCACACCAAACTGCACCACCACACCCCACTACACAGCCACACTACACTTCACTACTACCCTGCACCAGCACATCACACTACACTACCACACCACACTGCACCACCACACTGCACCACCACACTGCACCACCACACTGCACAACAACACTGCACCACCACACTGCACCACCACATCACACTACACTACCACACCACACTGCACCACCACTCTTCACAACAACACTGCACCACCACACTGCACCACCACACTGCACAACAACACTGCACCACCGCAACTGCACCACCACACTGCACCACCACACTGCACCACCACACTGCACTATTATACCACAGTGCACCACCACACTACACCACCACACTGCACTACACAACCACACTGCACTACACCACCACACTTCACTACACCACCACACTGCACTACACCACCACACTGCACCACCACACTATGCCACCACACTGCACTACTATCCCACATTGCACCATCATACTACACCACCACACCACGCTACACTGCACCACCTCACTACATCACCACACTACATCACCACACTGTACTACATCACCACACTGCACTACACTACCACACTGCACCACCACACTATACCACCACACTGCACTACTATCCCACATTGTACCACCACACTGCACCACAACACCACACTGCACCACCACATTGCACCACCACACTACACCACCACACCACACTACACTACACCACCACACTGCACCACCACACTACACCACCACACCACACTACACCACCACACTGCACCATCACACTGCACAACCACACTACACTACACTGCAAAACCACACTGCACCACCACTCTGCACAACCACACTGCACTACACTGCACCACCACACTGCACCGCCACACTACACCACAACTCTGCACCACCACACTGCACAACCACACTCCACCACCACACTGCACCACCACACTGCACCACCACACTGCACCACCACACTGCACCACTACACTGCACCACCACACTGCACTACACTGCACCACCACAGTACACCACCACATCACACTAGACTGCATCACCACACTACACCACCACATCACACTACACTATGCCACTACACTGCACCACCACATCACAATGCACCACCACACTGCACCACTACACTGCGCCCACCACACTACACTGCGCCCACACACTACACTGCACCACGACACTACATCACCACACTGCACCACCACACCACACTACACCACTACACTACATTTCACCACCACATCACACTGCACCACCACACCACATCACACCAAACTGCACCACCACACCCCACTACACAGCCACACTACACTTCACTACTACCCTGCACCAGCACATCACACTACACTACCACACCACACTGCACCACCACACTGCACCACCACACTGCACCACCACACTGCACAACAACACTGCACCACCACACTGCACCACCACATCACACTACACTACCACACCACACTGCACCACCACTCTTCACAACAACACTGCACCACCACACTGCACCACCACACTGCACAACAACACTGCACCACCGCAACTGCACCACCACACTGCACCACCACACTGCACCACCACACTGCACCACCACACTGCACAACAACACTGCACCACCACACTGCACCACCACACTGCACCACCACACTGCACCACCACCCTGCACCACCACACTGCACAACAATACTGCACCACCACACTGCACCACCACCCTGCACCACCACACTGCACAACAACACTGCACCACCACACTGCACCACCACACTGCACAACAACACTGCACCACCACCATGCACCACCACACTGCACAACAACATTGTACCACCACACTGTGCCACCACACTGCACCACCACACTGCACCACCACAGTGCTGTACCAGCAACACACCACCACACCACACTACACAGCCACACAACACTTCACCACCACAGTGTACCACCACACCACACCACCAGACTATACTTCACCACACTACACTCCACCACCACATCACACTGCACCACCACATCACACTGCACCACCACACAACACTGCATCACCACACTACACAACCACACAACCCTTCAGCACCACACCGCACTGCACCACCACACCGCACTACAGCACAATACAACACTGCACCACCACACCACACTACAGCACCACACCGCACTACAGCACCACACCACGCTGCACCACCACACCACACTGCACCACTACACTACACTGAACCCCCAAACTGCTCCATCACATTACACCTACTCCCCACACCCACCCGGCACCAGCACATCGTCCTTAATCATCCCATTCCAGATGCATCAGCCCCGTTCCCTCCCCGTGCCCGTACAATTAGCCCCCCGGCCGTCCCCCGGGCCGCGCCCCGGCTGCCCCCCGGCCGCACCTCGGCCGCCCCCCAGCCGCCCCCAGCCGCCCCCCGGCAGCCCCGGTGAGTGGCCCCCGTTATCCTCCTGCCCCCTCCGGTCGTTCCTCCGCGCCGCTAACAAAGCACAATCAATGCGCAGGCGTGTCCTCCTAGCGGCAGGCGGCTGTAACCACTGCGCAGGCGCATTGTCTCGACGCCGGCGTGGAATATGGCCGCAGTCCAATCAGGCAGCCTTAAAGGGGCACTGACTCAATCTGGGCATAGTTTGCATAATAAGTACCAGGCGCGGTGGCCGAGTCGGTAGAGTGCGCGGCTCGCGTGTGGGAGATCGGGGGTTCGGTTCCCGGTCGAGTGAAACCAATGACTTATAAAATCGATACTTGTCACTTCCGAGACTGGCGCTCGGTAGTAATAGGGTAGGGCAAGGACTGGTTAACTCACTGTCAGGATAATGTGACTGAGTGGGATATCGGGTCATGGTGCTGGCAGCCTGATTTCCCAGTGGTACAGCACTAATATTAATAAGTCACCGTGAGTGAGCACTGTCACAAATCGGTATCAATCCTGATATGACTTTAGATGTTGCCAGGATGTAAACCTCCAACAACCAACCAATCATAATAAGGCATAAGGCATGGCATGAATACTGCTATTTATAGTTTTACAGTGTGAGGCGAGTTCCTTACACTGCAGGGGGGGGGGGACTTATTTATGGTCTGTGGAGCGGTAGAGTGTCCACCTGTGAAGGTATCGGTCATCCTATTAGTCCTGCCCAGTGAACACATCTACAGTTTGAGCTATTTTCCTTTCCAACCAGTAGTCCACAACTGGTTCCTCAAAGGCTGTGGTATATACTGTCCTTGGCTGTGGGAAAGTACATATAAATGGCCCTTGCTGCTTATCGGAAAGAGTAGCCTGTGTGACGGCAGCGGGTTTCCTCCATAGAAATATGTCAGAATGATTCTATGTTTGATGTCCAATAGCCGATGATAAAAATCAATGTGCTCTAGAGGCGGTGTTAAATAAAACAAGCTTGACTTTATTTATGGACTAATCTACACTGTCAGGTTTTGGGTTATTGGTAGTAGTCTTCCTCAGTGAAATGATCTAGGAGAGTGATGCAGTCCAGAGTCCAATCAGGCAGATTGATATTGCTTCTCTAAAAAATAGTACTAAAATAGCCTTAGCCTCTTAAGTCACTGGCACTAATTAAGTCATTCTAATTAAGTAGAAAAGTGGCAGAGACCTTTTTCCGGCTATTGCAGTGAGTTACTATTTACTAGTTTAACCGTTCTGATATTTTGTATTCCTAATTGCTTCTGTATGATTTCCATAATTTTTCCGTGTGAATTTCCTGGCCTGTCGTGGGCTAACCCCGCCGCTCATCCCGCCGCCGGTTGACCACCTTCGTATAATGAAACCCGGGCTAAGTGTGGATAGCCAGAGTGACATATATATACGGGATTGTCCCCTCCCACATTTAATATACCTATGTTTGTTATTTACGTAATTTACTGCCTCTCCTCCCCGCCGTATTTATTTGTATGACTTCAGGTGGGTCAAAAAGAAAGCAGTCGGTGTACTCCGCCACCGCTGTCACTTATAAACACCTGAGATATTATGCACTGATTTATATATTACTAATGCGATTCATGTTTGGATTAAGAAGGTGGTTATTGTGTCCCCGGAGCAGGGTGATAGGCTTCCTACAGCCCGCTGGACGGAAGGCCCTTAATAATAGAGATAATACATGATCAATGTTAAAGAGTTGACCATAGCAGTTAATATACTAAGGGACTGGAGGATAGTAAGGAATGCAAGGAATGTTTCAATCACTTTTAAGAGCTCACACCTTTTTTCTGTTCCTACTGATACAATCTAAGTTCTCTAATCATCACCAATATGAATAAATACATCCCCTCCCATCTTGTAGAATTAATGACGTTTTGAATTTGAACAATTAAAGCCTAAATATCGTCTAAGAGATCAGAGCGCGCTGAAGGCACGTCCGACGGGTCCGAGCCCGACCGCTCGACCATTCCATGTTGCTAGGAGAGTAGCGCGGGACTCCATGGCACGTCTCCTAGCAATGGGTTACAGCAGTGAACCCTTCCCCACATTTGATGGCCAATGCGGGTTTGTCTTGGCGTGCAGCCCGCATTTAGAAATGCGGGCTACTCGACTCAAGCCCGCGCCAGCCACAGCTCGATTAAAGTCTCGCCCACTTCAGGAGGTTAGTATTTGCTACTTCCATCATAGGGCTGGATAGTGGTGGAAATCCTCTGCAATTCCAGGGTTTATTCTGCCCAGTGAGCTGTTACCCACAATGTGGTCCTGACATCAAATGGATCATTAAAGCTGAATAGTTCGATGCTTTTGCGTTTCTGCAATTTTATGATAGCTTGGTGGTTATAATATACCTTACATTACTTTCAAGTAACTTTTATTTTAAATGGCCAACTTTAGAAATATTTGAAATTGAAGCATGCCAAATTAATTGTCGCAAGCAGAGCAAAATTCTGACCCCATAGACTTCAGGCTTCAGGTGTAACACACTCTATTAAATTGACTTAGACTTCCTTTCTATACTAGCACCAAATGCTTAAAATGGTATCTAAGTTGGATATGTAGGATCAAATCTAGGTAATTGCTTTGGTGTATTTTCTTCTTTAATGTGTGGTTGTATCGGACGATGTAGCTTTAAATTCAGCAATCTAAACTAAAATAGCTTGTCCTTTTAAAAACTGTCCACACATGACGGGAGTTCACCTAAGACAGGAGTCGCTGAAGACAGGTACTACTGTATATTTCACTGAATGATTTAATTCACACTGTCTCATCATACTTGGCATTTATATCCCACAATGACTAGTTTGCACAATTATCTTAAACCGTTTATTCAATTTAAGTAGGTTAACCAACATAAATAGCTTAGCTAACTTAAAATAGCTCAACTTAATCAGGAGCTGCACTTTCAACATTACATCTTCTCAGAACGCCGCCATTCTATGACAACTTCTCTTGTCTAGATATGAGATGGATTTTCACGAATTGAGTGGCAATTGTCTATTTCCGTCAGCCTTGAATGACATTTGCCTTAAACGGCTGCTTTAAAGGAGATGCGACTGGGAGAGAGAAATCTCAAAATAATCACCACAACCGGAAGTTTCCTGCCTACTTGGTCATCTTTAGCTTCTGACTGACAATGGTGTCAGACTGATGATCGCATTACGTATTACTGACTACCTTACTTCAGGTATCGTTTCTTTGTTTCTTTTCAACCATGCGCTTATTTGCAAATCTTTATTCTAAATAAAATGAGAAAAATGCATCCTGGCTAATTATCGAAAAGATTGAGAGGTCGCGATGACCACTCATGCCCAAACCCACACCCACCCACACACACACTCACACACACTCACACACACTCACACCCCTCACACATCCACACCCACACTCAAACCCAAAGGCCCCTTACCCATCACCCTCACACCCACACCAACATGTCCCAACTTACCCACCTACACTCACACACCCACACCAACATGTCCCAACTTACCCACCTACACTCACACCCACACAATCCTTACCCACCTATACTCACACCCACACGATCCATACCGACTCACACTCACACACCCACACCAACATGTCCCAACTTACCCACCTACACTCACACCCACACGATCCTTACCGACTCACACTCACACACTCACACACCCACACCAACATGTCCCAACTTACCCACCTACACTCACACCCACACGATCCTTACCGACTCACACTAACACACCCACACCAACATGTCCCAACTTACCCATCTACACTCACACCCACACGATCCTTACCCACTCACACTTACACACCCACACCAACATGTCCCAACTTACCCACCTACACTCACACCCACATGATCCTTACCGACTCACACTCACACACCCACACCAACATGTGCCAACTTACCCACCTACACTCACACCCACATGATCCTTACCAACTCACACTCACACACCCACACCAACATGTCCCAACTTACCCACCTACACTCACACCCACACGATCCTTAACGACTCACACTTACACACCCACATCAACATGTCCCAACTTACCCACCTACACTCACACCCACACGATCCATACCCACTCACACTTACACACCCACATCAACATGTCCCAACTTACCCACCTACACTCACACCCACACGATCCTTACCGACTCACACTTACACACCCACACCAACATGTCCCAACTTAACCACCTACACTCACACCCACACGATCCTTACCGACTCACACTCACACACCCACACCAACATGTCCCAACTTACCCATCTACACTCACACCCACACGATCCTTACCGACTCACACTCACACTTACACACCCACACCAACATGTCCCAACTTACCCACCTACACTCACACCCACACGATCCTTACCCACTCACACTTACACACCCACACCAACATGTCCCAACTTACCCACCTACACTCACACCCACATGATCCTTACCGACTCACACTCACACACCCACACCAACATGTCCCAACTTACCCACCTACACTCACACCCACACGATCCTTACCGACTCACACTTACACACCCACATCAACATGTCCCAACTTGCCCACCTACACTCACACCCACACGATCCTTACCCACTCACACTTACACACCCACATCAACATGTCCCAACTTACCCACCTACACTCACACCCACACGATCCTTACCCACTCACACTTACACACCCACATCAACATGTCCCAACTTACCCACCTACACTCACACCCACACAATCCTTACCCACTCACACTTACACACCCACACCAACATGTCCCAACTTACCCATCTACACTCACACCGACATGATCCTTACCGACTCACACTTACATACCCACACCAACATGTCCCAACTTACCCACCTACACTCACACCCACATGATCCTTACCGACTCACACTCACACACCCACACCAACATGTCCCAACTTACCCACCTACACTCACACCCACATGATCCTTACCCACTCATATCCACACGCACACCCCTCACACACCCACACCAACATGTCTCTCCGTACCCGACCAGACGGGATGGCCAATGAATTGAGCATCCGTCTCACGTTTTGGTAGATCGTGGGATTCGAACCCATGGATTCAAACGCTGGTCGAATCAAAGCAATGATACTTGTCGCTTCCTAGCCTGGTGTTCGGCATTAATAGGATAGGGCAATGACCGGTTGGCTAAGTGTCAGGATAATGCGACTGAGTGGGATATCAGGCCATGCTGCTGGCTGCCCGGTCTTCCTCTGGGGCAGCACTATAAAGTCACCATGAGTGTGCACTGTCACATGTCGGTACCCATCCTGTCATGACCTTAGATGTTGTCAGGATGCAAAACCCCAACATCCAACCAATCCTATGTACACACACACCCACATTGTACCACACACGCACATCCCTCATACACCCACACCCACATGTCCCTACCTACCCACACACACACACACGCCGTCCCCCCACACACTCACATTCACACTCTCACCCACTCACACACACCCTCACCCACACACACCACCCCCTCCCCGTCCCCCTCACCCTTCCCCCCCCCCCCTTAGTAATTACAACTGCCGGTTAACTCCCCGCCACGCCGCCAGTGGGCAGCACTGCTGTGGCGTCACAACACGCGACTCAATGTCGTCTGCGGTTACCGCTGATCCAGCAGAAGACATTTATCGATCGGGCACGACCCGCGATTAGTATGGTCGCCAATGGTGATAGAACTTAGAAGTGGCGCCGACGGAAGGCGTGAAAGGTCAACGCACTCAGTAAATTAGTTTTGACGGCATAGCAGGATGTCGATTTCAATTAGTTGTGAGCTGGTTATGGCTTTTTAAGCGCTCAGATCGCCGATCTGCTGGTACTTGTTTGTAGCAGTCGATCGATTCTTGTGAAGTGTGGTGTGGGTTGTCCGGAGATCAGCCGTGGAGATAAGATGTCTCCTCTCCAGCGCATTCTCCACTCTCCACTCTCCACTCTCCACCCTCATCGAGCAAAACCAGCACAAGGAGCGTTAACAGTGCTAGCAGCAGAGACAGCAAGACAGCACCAAACATGCTAGCAGCACAGACAGCACAGACAGCACAGACAGCACAGACAGCACAGACAGCACAGACAGCACAGACAGCACAGACAGCACAGACAGCACATACAGCACAGACAGCACAGACAGCACACACAGCACGCACAGCATGCGCAGCACGCGCAGCACACGCAGCACACGCAGCACACGCAGCACGCGCAGCACGCGCAGCACGCGCAGCACGCGCAGCACGCGCAGCACACGCAGCACGCGCAGCACGCGCAGCACACGCAGCACACACAGCACACACAGCACGCGCAGCACGCGCAGCACACGCAGCACACACAGCACGCACAGCACGCACAGCACGCGCAGCACGCGCAGCACGCGCAGCACACACAGCAGGCGCAGCACGCGCAGCACGCGCAGCACGCGCAGCACGCGCAGCACACACAGCACACACAGCACACGCAGCACGCGCAGCACGCGCAGCACAAACGGCACAAACGGCACTAACGGCACTAACGGCACAAACGCCACACACGCCACACACGGCACACACGGCACACACGGCACACACGGCACACACGGCACACACGGCACACACGGCACACACGGCACACACGGCACACACGGCACACACGGCACACACGGCACACACGGCACACACGGCACACACGGCACACACGGCACACAAGGCACACACGGCACACACGGCACACACGGCACACACGGCACACACGGCACACACGGCACACACGGCACACACGGCACACACGGCACACACGGCACACACGGCACACACGGCACACACGACACACAGAACGAACGGCACGAACAACACGAACTGCACAAACAGTGAACTGCGCAAACAGCGCAAACAACCCAACCAGCGCAAACACCACAAACAACGCAAACAACACAAGCAATGCAAACAACGCAAACAACACAAACAAAGCAAACAATGCAAACAATGCAAACAATGCAAACAATGCAAACAATGCAAACAATGCAAACACCGCAAACAACGCAAACAACGCAAACAACGCAAACAACGCAAACAACGCAAACAACGCAAACAACGCAAACAACGCAAACAACGCAAACAACGCAAACAACGCAAACAACGCAAACAACGCAAACAACGCAAACAACGCAAACAACGCAAACAACGCAAACAACGCAAACAACGCAAACAATGCAAACAACACAAACAATGCAAACAACGCAAAAATGCAAACAACGCAAACAATGCAAACAAAGCAAACAAAGCAAACAAAGCAAACAACACAAACAATGCAAATAACACAAACCATGCAAACAACGCAAACAATGCAAACAATGCAAACAACACAAACAATGCAAACAACACAAACAACACATGCAAGGTGGATGGCACATGCGCATGTGTATTTGTGGGGTAGGGGGAGTGGAAGATTGTTGCTAGGATACCCTCGCTTATGCAGTTATCATGTAGGCTGGGAAGGGGTGGGGAGAGGGGATGTTTAAAGTTGCATAGTCCGATGGTTTTGAATTTCTGTATTTTTTCTGAGATAAATATATTAGATCGATGACTAGTATCTACTTTACATTAGTTTAAAGTTACTTTTATTTTTAATGGTAAACCTTTGAGATATATTGAGTGCAAACATGGAAAATTAGTTTTGGCAAGCTTGCCAAAACTCTGACACCATAGACTTCGGCAGTAACAGGTTCTATTAAATAGACTCAGTATTATTGCCTTCTACGCAGAACCAAATGCTTCATAAGTGCATCAGAATCTGAGTTAGATATGTAAAACAAAATCTAGATAATTGGTTTGGTTTTGAAAATTTTATATTTGATCGGACTATGCAGCATTAACTAAAAGTCCCCGTGACCATGCGTGCTTCTGATTGGTTATTTAGACTTCCACAATCAGTTGGGAGAAATATAACTTTAAAAGGAATAAATAGGAATACTGTGGTTAATTTTAGATTTTGTAAAGTTTTGTGTTGAGGAGGTGAGCCGGTGTCGCCATGGAAATATTTGGTGAAGGCGTCTCGATATGGGTGCGTGCACATGGTGCAGCATAAGGTTGTGTATCCATAGACTGTTCCCTTGTGGCGTGTTCCCTTGTTCTGTGTTTGCTTGTGACCTTGTGGCATTGTGACCTTGTGACCTTGTGACCTTGTGACCTTGTGACATTGTGACATTGTGAGCTTGTGACCTTGAGACATCCTACACAGACAATGAACATGTTCATTCTCTATGTTCCCAGTCAGTATGTCACATGTGCCGTGCACAAGGTCATACGGTCCCTGGGTCCAACCTATGGGAATGGCCACTAAGCAAAACACAGGTTCCCATACCCACAAAATCTTAGCAATGAGTCACGTGACTAAAAAGCATCATTCATCCACCACTTACCAAACTCTTTCTCCTTTTCTCTGTTTTGCAGAACGCCGAATGCGCATGTGCAAAGGCCGTGATGCCCGGGACGCCTGCGCGTGACGCGGTGGTGGTCAGCAACGGAACTGCCACCAGGTGGCAGTAACCTCCAGCTGCTAAGGCTAAGGCTGAATTATTACATATATATATGCTGTATAAGCCATTATGCAAGTATAATAAGCCGGAAAATCCCATCTTCTACTTCCCAGCCATATATTAAGTCATCTGCTGGTTACCTCTACTCATTAGGTCATCTAAACCTATTTGACCTCACCTCCACACGTGGCGCCACCTACTCGCCCACGCCTCAGCGGCCATTACGCTCACTGCACATTTTCTCCCACTGCTGGCACAATCCTGAAGACTGAGGGACGGTGGGAGAGCACTTGGTATCGGCATCGGGTAAATTTACTGTGGCAAATCGGAGAGAGCTGCTCATATATGACAGACTCAGCCATACATAGACACATCACACACAAACACAGCTACAACTCAACCACACCCACACACACATGATACAGGACACACATCCACACAGGATCCGCCAATCGCACCTGAGCACTGCTTTCCCTGCGTTGCCTTCATCTGCCGTCTTGACCGCCTGTGGCGCCACCACCTGGTGACCCCCGCAGGGCCGACCTTCACTTCCGGTGAGCAGCTCAGGGGCCGCGCGCTGCGAGCCGGCGTGTTAGATAGTCTCTCCGGCCTGCACGACATCAGGCCGGGGCGGCGGGTCAGTTGGCCGGGAGACTGATCACAGAAGGGCTGAACCACCGGACACGGAGCGTGGGGTGACGGCGGGAAGGTGAGGAGAGGGGAGGAAAGGGGAGAAGAGGGCAGCCACCCGACCTACCTCGGCCCACCTCTGTTTCTTTCTTCTCGCCATGTCTTAAATGTTAAAGTCGCGCGCGCTTCCTCGTGAACCACAAGCCAGCATCAAAGTCAGCTTGCCTTTGTATCGGTGATGCGCCCAGACTTGGCGTGATTTGGTGTGACTTGGCGTGACTTGGCGTGACTTGGCGTGACTTGGCGTGACTTGGCGTGACTTGGCGTGACTTGGCGTGACTTGACGCACGCGCAAAGTAGTATGGGAGACTAGGTGCGGGCCAAGTGTCACAGCAGGATCGAGTGTCACAGCCACAAGTGTGACACCCCCAGGCCCAAAAGTGTCACAACCGAAAGTGTCACAACTGAAAGTGTCACAACTGAAAGTGTCATCATCTCAAGTGTCACAGCCCCAAGTGGCACAATCCCAAGTGGCACAGCCCCAAGTGTCACAACCAAAAGTGTCACAACTGAAAGTGTCATCACCTCAAGTGTCAAAGTCCCAAGTGTCACTGTGAAAGTGTCATTACTAAAAGTATCACAGCCCCAAGTGCCACAGTCCCACAGTCCCAAGTGTCACAGCACCAATTGTCACAGTTCCAAGTGCCACAGCCCCAAGTGTCACAGCGCCAATTGTCACAGACCCAAGTGGCACAACCGAAGGTGGCACGACCACAACTGTCACAGTCCCAAGTGTCACAACCGAGAGTGTCACAACATCAAGTGACATCACCAAAAGTGTCACCGTATCGCCGAGTGTCACAGCAGCATCGCGCATCACAGTTCCAGGTGTCACAACCTCAAATCCAGACCAACTATTGAAGCCCAGACCATCACAGCTTCAGGTGTCGAACCCTCAACTGTCACAACCCCGAGGTGTCACCAGGCATGGGCAGCAGCGCCCAGGAGACAGCGGCGAAGCAATCACGTGATCTCCAACCGCATATCGGCGGCGGCGGCGGGATGTCGGCAGAGGAAGGGGGGCCGGCCGGGGCCGAGGGGGCTCCCGGCCTACAGGACATGGTCGTCACCACAGCCTACCAGTTCCTCAACGCCTCGCTAGGCGGGGGTGGAGAGCTGGATGACGTCACAACCACCGACGGCGCCAGAAACTCGAGCGTCCACATCGACGACGACATCATGACGCTGCCCTGGCTGCGTGGCGTCTTCATCCTCTTCTACTGTGTCATCTTCCTGTTGGGGACATCGGGCAACTGCCTGGTCGTCTTCATCGTCGTCAGGAACAAATCGATGCACAGCATCACCAACATCTTCATCACCAACCTGGCCGTGTCCGACATCATGATGGTGCTGCTGGCCGTGCCATTCACGCCTCTCTCCGCCTTCCTCAAGTCATGGGTGTTCGGCGACGCGCTTTGCCACATCGTCCCGATGACGCTCGGCGTCAGCGTCTACGTGTCGACGCTTACGTCGACTGCGATCGCCATCGACCGCTACTTCGTCATCGTGCATCCGTTCAAACCACGAATGAAAGTATTCGTCTGCTTACTACTCATCGTTAGCATCTGGGTCATATCCGTGTCCATCTCCCTGCCACTCGCCATCTACCAGAAGGTGATCTGGATCGAGGCTGAGCAGGCGTACGTCTGCTACGAACACTGGCCCAAGACGACGGCGCGCCAGTTCTTCACAGTGACCAACCTCATCCTGCAGTACATCGTGCCTTGTTCCATCATCATGTTCTGTTACACCAAGGTGTCGCTCGTGCTGCGCACGCGCGCACGCGCCAAGATCGGCACCGGCACCAAGAACCGTGAGAGAGACGAGCTGGAAATCCGGCGGAAGCGTCGCACCAACAACATGCTCATCGCCATGGTTTCCATCTTCGTCTGCTGCTGGCTGCCACTGAACGTGGTCCACATTACCTCCGAGTACAACGAGGAAGTACAGAGCTGGGTCTACTTCGTGCTGGTCTTCTTCATCGCGCACGTCATAGCGATGAGCTCGACCATCTACAACCCTTTCCTATACGCCTGGATGAATGAGAACTTCAAAAAGGAGTTCAAGACGTTACTTCCTTTCCTATTCCCCAGGCGGCGCCACACGAGTATGAACGGCATGACGTCAGGGTACACGACGGTCGACACGCAGCATTCGGTCATCAACCGGTCGCCGCCCAAAGAGAAGAACGTCGCCAACTGTCCGCGCGACGCGACCGCCATGTACGAGGCCGTGGACGAGAAGGTGCACCTGCGAGTGGCCGACCAATGCGAGGAGTGTTAGTTTAGTTTAGTTACTTCGGTACGCTGACGTGATCTGTGGGAGTGTTAGTTAGTTAGTTAGTTCGGTTACGCTGACGTGTTCTGCAGGCACCATTTCCAAAACCAAGGCCCAGTGCGCGACCCTACACGAACAAGTGCGCGTGCGTGCAGTGCGTGCGTGCGTGCGTGTGTGCGTGCGTGAGTGCGTGCGTGCGCTGGCTGGCTGTTGTTTTGTTAAGACGCCAGGTTTTTTGCTTTAAAAACTGGAGGGAAATGCTGCGCATGCGCACATGATAGAAATGACAAGAGTTCAGTTGGCGACGGCAGCAGGAATGGCGTCAGTGACGTGACAGTGACAACGGTCGGTGCTGGCGATGTTTGGAACCTGGAAGGCTGCTTGCTTTTAGGTAGTGTGTTGACCTAATCTGAGCTGATTTGAGCTGATCTGAGCTGGGTTAATCTGATCCGAGCTGAACTGATCTGATCTGAGCTGAGCTGAGCTGATCTGAGCTGAGCTGAACTGAGCTGAGCTGAGCTGAGCTGAGCTGAACTGAGCTGAGGTGAGCTGAGCTGAACTGAGCTGAGTTGAGCTGAGCTGAGCTGACCTGAGCTGAGCTGAGCTGACCTGAGCTGACAGGTTTGCCGTGGCGGGATGAGAACTCTGCCCAATTCGGGCATTCTCTCAATGCGCGCTTTGGATTCCGACTACAAAAGAGCAGAACGCCGCATTGCCCGCCTGCCTGCATGTCTGTCTGGTCGGCCTCTCTGTATATCTATCTGTCTCTCTGTCACCACACGCGCCGTCGGCACGTATCTAATTACGACACAGTAATTCTGGTGTCACTACCACGTGACCAACAGTCGGATGTTTACCACTGGAATGTATGCATTCAGAATGACGTCACAACAGAGCGAGAGAAGATGAACTGTTTACGACTGTGGACTTGCCAGTCGTTGTGATGGATGTCAACGAAGTAGCAGGGATGGCCGGCGTGGCAGGGGTGGCAGGGGTGGCAGGGAACATTGCAGGAAATGCCCTAACACTATTACGTCACAAGTAACACTATTGCCGTGGTTCCAGACAGACCAATTATCAAAGCCCTGAGTGTCACAGCTTCATGTGTCACAAACCTCAGCTGTCACAACCCCGAGGTCTCACTCAGTGCGGCATGGGCATCATCGCCCAGGAGACAGAGGCGATGAACAGGAAAAAGTGTATTTTTGTTCTCTCCCGCTCCAAAGGTCGCCTGTACCCAGTGAAGTACGACGTTAGGACACTGCTGACTGACTGTGTAAGAAGAAAGAAAATGAAGATATAAATATCACTAAATGATTGTGAAATAGAAACGCACAGATCGAGATAGTATCACTAAATAACAGGGGAAGATGTGAAATGTGTAAGTCGTGCATGTACATAAACAGAAGATATATGGGAACCATTTGCCGCCACCAAAATGTCGTCTGCTGACTCCTTTTGTTGACAGCCGACTCTCCGGCGGATGGCTACTGACACCTGGCGGGTGACAGTATTGCGGAGTGTTGTGAAAATGGAAAAACATGTATGCTTAGGTTACTAAAAGAATGTTCTCTCCGCTCTTGTTTCTTAAGTGAAAAGCCAGAATTCCCAGAGCAATCTGACTCGTATTTCCAATCGTATTTGGAGGGAGGGGGCTGTTTTTAATGTTGGTGGTTTATTTGGTCGTGGGTGGTGGGGGTTTCTTTTGTTGGGGAGGGGCTTGGAGAGGGACTTGAATCAAGACACTCGAATTTAACAATCGATTAGCCCAGAATCTGCGTGAAATAGTTTCTTCAAAGACTACAAATAAGGCACCCCTATCAACCTACCCCTGGGGATAGCTTCAAGCATTGAAATTTGAATGGATTTTCGCCTTTCTGTACAACAGGCAACATTTTCAGGGGGGTGAGCAGACGACAATTCTTGACGGCTGGCTGGCTCGACCCATGCGTATTGATCTGTGACGTCACTCGAACTGTTAGGCGGGAAATGGGCAACGCTATGTCCCCGCGGCCACTTAAGTTCGAGGCTTCATCATTGTTTACTTTTTGTGTAACAGTCAAAGCATATCCATGTGAACGTGTACGCCAGTGTAAGACAACAAATAATACTACAAAGCAAAAGTCCCCGACGACTTGTGGAACGCGCGCCTCGGTCGTCCTGCGTGTTGCTATGGTAACTGTTTTAGCGGGAAATCAGCGAAGCTTATCTTTATGCAGGTGCTTAACAGGGCCGACACCACCCGACTGAGTTCAGCCTGCCGAGCGCCGACTGTCTGGGCTCAGTTCAGATGACTTGCCCCGATTTGTGTGGAATTCACAGACAGTCGGTGGCTGGTTCAGTTCTGTAGTTTTCTTTGGTGTTTTCTTTTATTTGCTAAGCGAGAGGTGATCGGTCAGTTGGTCGGTCGGATGGTTGGTTAACACTAGCAGACTGTCTGTAGATCGGCTGTCAGTGTATTATGTGGGCATCGGTCTTGTCGTCTCGTCGGATTGGTCAACGCCCGCGTTCCGTGTCGTCGTCTTCAAGAATTGATTAGGTTATTTTTTGTTGCTTTTTTTTTAAAGTGCGCTTTATAGTGCTGCCGGCCATGCATGTGTGTTGTGCGAGAGTGGTGACTGGGAGGCGACCACCCCGAGAATCTGCTGCTTAAGCTGCTCTCTCGAAGACGAAATGACGTATATAGATGGCGTGGATAAGAGCATCCTGTGGACACGGCTTAAACACCTGCTGACACTGAATACATCATCGTTCGGGTCAGTGTTTAAAGAGGCGCTGTCATCAAATACAGCACATGCAAGTCTGCATTTGCTTAAAGACGCACTGACACTGGACGCGTCATCAGGATGTGTATAGTTATAGACGCACTGCCACTGAATGCATCATCATTATGTGTATACTTAAAGCCACACTGACACTGGACGCGTCATCAGCATGTGTATAGTTAAAGACGCGCTGCCACTGAATGCATCATCATTATGTGTATACTTAAAGACACACTGACACTGGACGCGTCATCAGCATGTGTATAGTTAAAGACGCGCTGCCACTGAATGCATCATCATTATGTGTATACTTAAAGACACACTGACACTGGATGCGTCATCAGCATGTGTATAGTTAAAGACGCGCTGCCACTGAATGCAACATCATTATGTGTATACTTAAAGACACACTGACACTGAATGCATCAACATAAATTATGTATACTTAAAGATGCACTGACACAGAACGTGTAATCAACATGTGTATACTTACAGACGCACTGACACTGAATGTATCAGCATATGTATACTTAAAGATGCGCTGACACTAACATGTCATCAACATTTGTATACTTAAAGACACACTGACACTGAATGCATCAACATTTGTATACTTAAAGATGCGCTGACACTAACATGTCATCAACATTTGTATACTTAAAGACACACTGACACTGAATGCATCAACATTTGTATACTTAAAGACACACTGACACTGAATGCATCAACATGTGTATACATTAAGATGCACCGACACTGAACGCACCATTATGTGTATACTTAAGGATGCACTGACATAGAACGCATCATCAACATGTGTATATCTAAAGACGCACTGACACTGAATGCATCAATATGTTTACACTTAGCGATGCACTGACACTGGACACGTCATCAACAGTTGTATACTTAAATGCGCACTGACACCGAACGCGACATCAACATGGGTATACTTAAAAACGCACAGACACGGAATGCATCAGCATGTGTATACTTAAAGACGCACTGACACTGAACACATCAGCATATGTATATTTAAATATGCACTGACACTGAACGCGTCATCAACATGTGTATACCTAAAGACACACTGACACTGGATGCATCAGCAGCATATGAATACTTAAAGACACAGCGACACTGAACTCATCAAAATGTGTATACTTAAAGACGCACTGACACTGAACGCGTCATCAGCATGTGTATACCGAAAGACGCACTGACACTGTAAGCAGCTTGCTCAGGTTTACAGTGAGCGACACACTGACTCTGAATGCATTCTGATGAGGTATATATACTTTAATGTTGCACTGACGCTTAATATATCATTATTGTGTACATTTTTAAAGACCCACTACCGACAAAGAAACAGAATGGTTCCTTCTAACCTAGTGACTAATACATCACAAAACTCATCACCGTACGTTAATTAGTATTTAACCCACGTTGACCAATCAAGTCACAAGCTGAGTATTGTTAACCAATCAATAAATGTCACGGGTTAATTAATTAGAGTTAGTCAACGCAACGCAGACATGACGTGATAACATGTAGTAACGTCGTGACGTGGCATGTTTTGATATGGTGACGACGTCAGAGTGTCAGTATTGACGTCTATTTTTAAGCGCACTGGTGCAGATTGTATATAGCACCAAAGACAATGTATGACAAAACGTGCCACTCAGCACTTTCAGGTAGGAATTTCTGAAATAATCATGCAGTGGCGCCATCCCATGGCAAACAAGGTGTACATTAAATGACAATTACAATTTTATATTTACACGGTGTATATCTCCCGCTATAATTGTCGCTATAATTGAATAATAATTATATCATATTATATAATTGAATAATAGTTGAGTATAATTGATATAATTTACTATAATTGTCATACATTGTCTTTGGTGGTACAGCAGTCAGGTTGAGCTAGGGGACCTGTCCGCTTGTTTCAATGGTACAGCAGTCAGGCTGGGCTAGGGGACCTGTCCAATTGCTTTGTTTTCCATTGGGTAGCAGCACTACATCTGTATTTCACGGGAAAGCGATGAGTGGCGCATCTTGTTGTACATTGTCTTTGATAATACAGAGAGCCATGGACAGTAAGCTAGGAGGGTTGGAGCAGTGTGTGGTGACACGCGCGCGCAGCTGCGAACTGCCTGGACGCTGGAGGCTGCACTCTACATTGCTTACTGCGCAGGCGCACACACACATTTATATATATATATATGTAATTACGTAGTAACATACGAATAATATCTGTTACTCTTATGGATTGTTCGTGTATTTTGGATGGTTTCTATGGTACAAATACAAACTGCATCCCCCAACTGCTAGCTTCCTCGTGATATACATATCGTGGTAACCATGGTAACCTGACGGTGCATGGTGTGAGGAGTTGGCATGTGTAGGCACAATATTATGCTACCAGTAATACATAGCAGTGTACAATAGTCAATATTAACATAAGGAAACATCAACATGTAGACATTGTAACCTTGTCTTGGGTGAGGGTGGGGGGCTGTGCTATGTATTTCTATATTGTAGCAACACAGGCTATACTGAGACTTTTTGGTGTCAAAAAACATTGCTGGAGGTATTGATAATTATTTTCTAAGAGGATCACACCATAATTTAACATTTATTAATGTATATATACTGTTTATGATACATTCTCTACGGTGTTAATCATTGTAAGACCCAGCAACATGCCGGTCAGCTCACACTGAGCTCAGACCGGCCCAGACTGTTATTTATACCTTATTGGTATTTTGTTTATGACTGGTCCTATGTTAAAATACTGTGAAATTTCAGCTTTTCTGATTAGAATTTCTAACATTTTTAGACCTACAGATATTCAATAAACGCTTTATTGTCCTAATATGGAGTTTTAAGTCATTTATGCCTCTAAAATGTGTACCAATATCCGCTTTATCTCTGTTGATTTATCTTCTTGAAATCCCTCAGGTTTTAAAGCTCCATATCAGGAAGAACCAAAAGCTTAAAATAAGGATATATATACATATATACATGGCTAAATATATAGATATATATATATATATATATATATATATATATATATATGAGTCGGTCTCACAAAAATGGGCCAATTGGTGGTCAATTTAAGATGTTGGTGTCGCAATTCTTAAAGTGTAGTGCATTTCTTTGTTTCATATTAAATTATCGTAGAAACAAGTACGGTTGTTGTATTTTCTATACCTTTACATTCAGGATAAATTTAAAAACCTTCCAACACATCTGTCAATGCTAAGCTATAATTATGCCGTTCGATGCCAACAACATCCAATAGTCGACACCGACATCTTTAACAGATGTCGGCGTCGCAATTGTTACAGTGTAGTGCATTTCTTTGTTTCATATTAAATTATCCTAGAAATAAACAGAGTTGTTGTATTTTCTCTACCTTTACATTCAAGATAAATTTTAGAACTTTCAAACACCTCTGTCAATGCTAAACTATAACTATGCTGTTCGACGCCGACATCCAATGCTCAACGCTGATAACTTTCCCCGATTGGCCTATTTTCGTGAGACTGACTCATTATATATATATAATGATCCAATCTGAATACATCCTTAAGGTCCTCTGAAAATGTTTGACCATTTTTAAGAGGGTCATCCAAAGTTTTCAACATTTTCATGGTCATACAAATAATAATACGTTTCCAGACCTCGCCACCCCTCCACAACGTGGTACAATATCACCATAACTGGTTTAGGTTATATCAATATTTTATTTACGCATACAAATTGTACATGACTGACAGTCTCCAACCTTCCCCGTCACATACTGTGTATGACTGCGAACATGTTGGATAAACTTCCGATAACCCCTCATTTTAAAGAAAATAATCGGACATTTTAAAAGGTCCTATATAATTTGCTCAAATTGAACCGTTATAAAATCGATATAAATTCGACAAATGAGACCTGTGTAATTAATTATTGCTCAATTTATTTTAAACCTCCTATTTTAAAAACATAAAATATATGTCACCTTCATTGTTTGTGATAAGCTCAGCACACATAACGCTTCCTGTCCGCTGATTGGCTGACAGTGACCTTAGCGTGTTTGTTTATGATCAATCACTTCCGGTTGGAAGGCTTTCGATGGCATATCACTGTTTATAGATACATTATATAATAACCAAATTTGACAAGTATCCCTACGAGGCTGAGGTGGAATATGACATATCTCTCTCCTTTCTAGCAACTTTATCCAACGCCTCTGTCACCCACCTACTGTGTCAGTCTAATACCCCTGTCACACTATGACATAACGAGCCAACGTGAGCCTGACGTGATCAGTTTTTGTCATTACGTTGCCATATGTTTGGTTACGTTATGATGATGTCAGAATGACATTAGACTGATGTCGAGCTACGTCACATTACGTCGTGTTACGTCGGCACGCGTCAAGGTTTTGAACCTGTTAAAAGGTTTCAACATGACGCGAACATAAGGGTTTACGTTCGCCGTATGTTCTGTACACGTTTGGTGAACATCAAGGATGTTAAACAGACATTAGTCAAACCTTCCTCACTACGTTCCATTACGTTCCACTACGTTCCACTCATTGACCCACATTAAAGCCGGTGGAAACGTCCATGCGGCATAATGGGAAAGTCAGGAGAACGTCAGGAGAACGTCAGGAGAACGTCAGGAGAACATCAGGAGAACATCAGGAGAATGTATGTTCAGCGTTTGGCCAATGTTTAATGACATAAGTAACGTAAGGTAACATAAAGCAACGTAGTTCTGGTGATGGAATAACGTTCATAATGTTCCGTGAGCGTCATTACATTGTCCTCTCTCGTTAAATGATGTGATCACTATGCTTTATCGACGTTATGCTCCCGTCAACTATGTGGCATTCACGTCCCGAATTTGCATATTACGCCGATAACTTCGACGTAATATAATTATTTTCAAGTTGTGCCTATGCTGACGTCGTCACGTCGTAGTGTGACAGGGCCTTAACATGCTTACCGACTTCCGCTTTGTAAAGCAAAGCCAAATGCTTGACCTGATGACCTATAATCACTTTGGTAACACTGATATGCTAGCCTACTAGAAATCCATGTACCTCTTGCATTTGGACTCCCGCTTCGGTGTCATTACAGATATATACAGTGTACACAATAGAGCAATTCTCTAAGTAGTTGACTATTGTCAATATTGCTGTCTCCGCCGAGGCGGTCCATTTGCATTATATACTGCTATTGTAAAGTAAATAAATCGCTCGGCCAACAACCAGGAAAATGTTCAGTCCACTTTGTCATCAGTGTCCAGTAAAGCTTTTGATTGTGTAGAAACAAATAAAACAACAAGGAGAAAAATCACTAGAGTTGGAAAGGCAACCGTGCTAAAAGTGAGAAAGATCCAACTGTGGATGCTTCAACAGAAGCATATTAGTTATGAGTATGAAAAGCTTGGAATAGCCAAAGCAGTGATCTAAGAAACACCAAAGCACTAAAAGAATACAGACCAGACGGGATGGCCGAATGAGTTTGAGCGTCCGTCTCCCGTGTTGGTAGATCGTGGGGTTGTGGGTTCGAACCCCTGGTCGAGTCAAAGCAATGACTTAAAAAGTTATACTTGTTACTTCCTAGCCTGGCGCTTGGCATTATTAGGATAGGGCAAGGACTGATTGGCTCAGTGTCAGGATAATGTGACTGAGTGGGATATCAGGTCATGGTGCTGGTGGCCTGGTCTTCCAGTGGGGCAGCACTATAAAGTTGCCATGAGTGCGCACTGTCACAAGTCGGTACCCGTCCTGATATGACCTTAGATGTTGCTAGGACATAAAACAACAACAAACAAACTAAAAGAATACACAAAGATAATTAAGAAAGACTGAAAGTGAGCTATAGATAAAGAAATATGAAGAGTTCAGGTGCAAAAACCCCGTAAACGCCAATCCAAAATTTGGGATGAACATTGGAATAAAACGCTACAAACATTAGATTTTTTACATTCCTACTTTTTTGGTCATTGCTCCATAATCATGTCATCACAACAAAAGTGGAATTAGTCAGAATTAAAGTTATTTTCAGTTAACAATATTTTATTTTAATTACAGTTTGGGATTGGCGTTTACGGGTTTTTGCGCCTGAACTCTTCATATGTACTAAGTACTAGCTCAGGGATAAACAGTTAGTAAGCCATACAACATCATAGACCAATACATGATAGTAAGCAATTAATGACCATGTAAGTGCCAGACAAGACGTACATTTCAAATACTAGGAAGTGTCTCTAAAGCAAAATGAGCTAAAAACAATAAAGAAATGGAGTACCTGAAACCAATACGAACCTAACCTTGAAAGGTGTGGCAAAAACACAAACCTAACATAGTAGTGTGACAAAAATAAAAAAACTAACAGAGTATATCTAGACTAAAACACTAATAACATGGGTATAACGTATTTATTAAATATTTCAGGTATGTACAAAAATATAATCGAAAGCCACACAAAATGGAAAAGGAAATCAATCTGCGTGGATTGTGACCACTACTGCACAGAAGCGGAAACAAGTACCCGCCCTCAACATCCGCACTTTAACCATTCATCATCATCATCATCATCATCATGCTGTTGGTCGTGATGCGACAAAGACTGCTTTCATTACTTGACTGCCGCTCTCCATTTAGCTCTCTGCTGTGAGAGTTGTGTCCATGAGTCGGTGTTCCATTTCATGGAAGCTGCCTGCAAAAGTGTTTAAGTGCTGCTGGCTTTTGCAAGTTACCAGCGGGACTCTCTCGGGGAGCAATTAGAGGTTTCACACCGGAAAGAACATGTCGAGACAGGCGCAAAACTATTTGTCCTACCTTAACCATTATGAGGAGAATAAACAAACAATCTCTAAGTAAATGGGTTAGAGGAACATTACTTATTATCCAGATGAAAAGTAGCAATAAGTACCCAGCTTGTTAATTCAGGAAGTTATCCTGCAGGACTATTACTTACCCCACATACCCCACAAATAGCAAGAACTACCCAGGCTGTTAATTCAGGATGTCATCCTGCAGGACTATTACTTACCCCACTACCACATGCAAGAACTACCCCGGCGAATCAGGATGTCATCCTGCAGGACTATTACTTACCCCACATACGCCACAAATAGCAAGAAGTACCCAGCCTGTTAATTCAAGATCTTAAAGAGCGGATACCAAAAGTATGACTTATTCCACATACCCCACAAGTAGCAAGAAGTAGCCAGCCTGTTAATTCAGTATCTATAAATCAACAGATTCCCTTAAAGCACGGATAGCAGAAGTATGACTTATTCCACATACCAGCAAGTAGCAAGAAGTAGCCAGCCTGTTAATTCAGTATCTATAAATCAACAGATTCCCTTAAAGCGCGGATAGCAGAAGTATGACTTATTCCACATACCAGCAAGTAGCAAGAAGTAGCCAGCCTGTTAATTCAGTATCTATAAATCAACAGATTCCCTTAAAGCGCGGATAGCAGAAGTATGACTTATTCCACATACCAGCAAGTAGCAAGAAGTAGCCAGCCTGTTAATTCAGTATCTATAAATCAACAGATTCCCTTAAAGCACGGATAGCAGAAGTATGACTTATTCCACATACCAGCAAGTAGCAAGAAGTAGCCAGCCTGTTAATTCAGTATCTATAAATCAACAGATTCCCTTAAAGCGCGGATAGCAGAAGTATGACTTATTCCACATACCAGCAAGTAGCAAGAAGTAGCCAGCCTGTTAATTCAGTATCTATAAATCAACAGATTCCCTTAAAGCGCGGATAGCAGAAGTATGACTTATTCCACATACCAGCAAGTAGCAAGAAGTAGCCAGCCTGTTAATTCAGTATCTATAAATCAACAGATTCCCTTAAAGCGCGGATAGCAGAAGTATGACTTATTCCACATACCAGCAAGTAGCAAGAAGTAGCCAGCCTGTTAATTCAGTATCTATAAATCAACAGATTCCCTTAAAGCGCGGATAGCAGAAGTATGACTTATTCCACATACCAGCAAGTAGCAAGAAGTAGCCAGCCTGTTAATTCAGTATCTATAAATCAACAGATTCCCTTAAAGCGCGGATAGCAGAAGTATGACTTATTCCACATACCAGCAAGTAGCAAGAAGTAGCCAGCCTGTTAATTCAGTATCTATAAATCAACAGATTCCCTTAAAGCGCGGATAGCAGAAGTATGACTTATTCCACATACCAGCAAGTAGCAAGAAGTAGCCAGCCTGTTAATTCAGTATCTATAAATCAACAGATTCCCTTAAAGCGCGGATAGCAGAAGTATGACTTATTCCACATACCAGCAAGTAGCAAGAAGTAGCCAGCCTGTTAATTCAGTATCTATAAATCAACAGATTCCCTTAAAGCACGGATAGCAGAAGTATGACTTATTCCACATACCAGCAAGTAGCAAGAAGTAGCCAGCCTGTTAATTCAGTATCTATAAATCAACAGATTCCCTTAAAGCGCGGTTTTCAGAAGTATCACTTATTCCACATACCCTTCAAGTAGCAAGAAGTAGCCAGCTTGTTAATTCAGAATATGTATGTCACCAGAGTCTCTTAAAGAACAGATAACAGAAGTATCACTTATTCCACATACCCGCAAGTAGCAAGAAGTAGCCAGCCTGTTAATTCAGGATCTATAAATCAACAGATTCCCTTAAAGAGTCAAACCAATGACGTACCAAATTGATACTTGTCGCTACCTAGCCTGGCGGTCGGCACTAGGAGGATAGGACAAGAACTGGTTAGGTAAGAATCAGGATAATGTGACTGAGTGGGAAATTGGGTCACGGTGCTGGCAGCCTGGTCAGCATTAGGAGGATAGGGCAAGGACTATTGCCGACTGCCAGGCCAGGTAGCGACAATGCCCCACTGATACCCAAATTATGCAGTTTATGTTAAATACTAGCGCCACTTACGGCAGACTACTGCACTACATCCTGTTATATTTGGAAATCAGATGGCGTCCGACTATTTATTTAGGGGGGAATTGAAAGAATTGATTATATAATTCAACTTAATAGCTGAGTCAAATGAATGACTTACACCATTGATACTTGTCACTACCTAGTTAGCCTAGTTCTCGCTCTAAAGAGCAGATTGGTTGGTTGTTGGAGTTTTACATCCTAGCAACATCTAAGGTCAATCATGATCGGTACCGACTTGTGACAGTTCACACTCAAGGCGACTTTATAGTGCTGCCCCACTGGGAAATCAGGCTGTCAGCATGATGACCCAATAGCCCGCTGAGTCATATTATCCTGACACTGAGCTAGCCAGTCCTTGCGCTATCCTATTAGTGCTGAGCAACAGGCTAGGAAGTGACAAGCATCAATTTTATAAGTCATTGGTTTGACTCGATGGGGAACCAAACTCCCGATCTCCCACACGCGAGAGCCGCGCTCTACCGATTCTGCCACCGCACCCGGTAAGTAAATATAAATGAGCATGGACTGGTTAGCTTAGTATTAAGCATAACATGACTGAGTGGAATATCGGGTAATGGTGCCGGGATCCTGGTCTCCCAGTGGGGCACTCCTATTAGGTCACTACGAGTACGCACTGTCAGAAGTCGGTACCCGTCCTGATGATGGCCTTAGATGTTGCGAATACGTAAAACCCAAACAGACAATAACAATGTCCGACTCCTGAATTCTCCCGAAACAACAGACGACAGGCTGCGTGCGTCCAAGGCGAATGTAACGTAGTTCCTAAATAAATCTTTAGCAGGGGCAGCCCCATAGCACAGTGAGGATTTGGCGTTTGTCAACCAATCCGCGCCAGGGAGAAAAGACTAGAGCATAATACAGCCGTTAGATGGCGTCACGACGGACACGCGCTACAACATATTCACCGACCAGTTTGTTCCACACATAAAAAAGTAAAGTTTGTTTTATTTACGCACGCCTATAGAGCATATAGACTTTTATCACCGGCTATTGGACGTCAAACATATTGTCAATCTGACATATTTCTTTGGAAGAAACCCGCTGCCACCACATAGGCTACTCTTTCCAATATGCAGCAAGGGGTCTTTTATATGCACGTTCCCACAGACAGGACAGCACATACCGCAACCTTTGATGAACCAGTTGTAGACCACTGGTTGGAACAGAAAATAGCCCAAACTGCAAATGGGTCCACTGAGCAGAATCGATTGGATGACCGACACCTTCACAGGTGGACACTACTGCCTGAGCTATGTCCCGCTCCCGACCAGTTTTTTTCCAAAGCAAGGCCCAAGGTTGACCTAGAAGTGTCGCAGGTAATGAGCACCTTTCAATGTGAGGTGAATGATGCAAAGATTAGTATTTACACAAAATGTGTGGGTTCTTTTATAGAGTATTTCTTTACTTTAATCTTGGGTTAGGTGGTGGGGTGTTTTTTCATCGGTTTTTATTTGGGTAGATTTTTAGGGGTGGGTTGTTTTTTTATTTCTTAAATTCGGTTGGTTTGTTGGATTATTCGAGTTTTACATCCAGGCAACATCTAAGATCATATCAGGGCGGGTACCGACATGTGACAGTATACACTCATGGTGACTTTATAATTCTGACCCACTGGGAAATCAGGCTGCTGGCACCATGACCTGATATCCCACTCAGTCACATTATCCTGACACTGAGCCAACCAGTCCTCACCCTATCCTATTAATGCTGAGCGCCAGGCTAGGAAGTGAAAAGTATCAATTTTATAAGTCATTAATTTGATTCGACAGGGACCCGAACTCTTGATCTCCCACTCGCGAGGCCTGCCCTCAACCGATTCGCCCACCGTGCCAGTTCTCTCAAATTGGGAGATTGGGTTTATTTTCGTTATGTCCGACGGTGAATTGTTTATAACGGGAGCCCGTGATTGAGTGATGGATGAGAAGCACCGATCAGCTTTTGCAGTCAGGTAATGGCATCGTTTTTCTCTTGTTCTTGTTCTCCTGTTTTTTTTTATCGAAAAGGTGCGTTCATTTCCAAAGTAAAAAAAAAAACAGCAACACAGAACCTGGTGATAAGTCAACCCTGATACCGTTCTGATATGACCTTGGATGTTGCCAGGACGTAAAACTCCAACAACCAATTATACTCTGATATGTTAGCCATCTAAAAATGATATTTGCATAATTAATTACATGGACATTTACATTGCTGGTTGGTTGTTGGAGTTTTATGTCCTGTCAACATCTAATGTCATATCAGGACAGGTACTGACTTGTGACAGTGCACACTCATGAATGACTTTATAGTGCTGATCCACTGGGAAATCAGGCCCAATATCCCACTCCTCACACTGAGCTAGCCAGTCCTTGCTCTATCCTATTAATGCCGAGCGCCAGGCTAGGAAGTGACAAGTGTATCAATTTTAAAGTCATTGGTTTGACTCGACCGAGAACTGAACTCCCGACCTTCCACATGCGAGGCCCGCGCTCTACCGATTAGGCCATCACGCCTGGTCATTTACACTGCTTATACAATTATAGACATCAAGACATTGCTATCGGAAATTAATATGTAAATGTGATCTGTCTGGCCTTTGCGGTCTATTACGATATCAAATTTCCCGTCTATTAAATCTATTTATAATCGTCCTGCTATGCCCTTAGATGTAGCCAGGATGTACACCTCCAACAACTTACCAACTATTTATAATGGTGCAGGTTCAATTGACGAATATTTATTTATATTATTCGGCTATTAATATGATATGCCATGCATTTATACAGCATAAACATTAAGTACAGACCTAAATTAATAGCTAGCTCGGTTACAAACAACAGGAGGTGGGAAATAACTTAATTAAATCGGCTCTCTCCTGGAAATCTAACATGACTTCCTATCACACATCAGACTGAGATTCAATTAACTTGCCACTATTACAACAACAACAACACAAAGAAGTAAGATTGTCCGTGGTGAAGGACATGATGGCCCTTGGCATTATTTTGAGCGCCAACAAATCAAAGAATCAGCCAGAATGGATTCAGCTTTCTTTGTGACGGCGCATGCACCGACGCTGAGCATCATTACCCACAGACACCCAGTTCCGGAACCGGAAGTTCCTTCCTGGAAATACCCCATCGGCACCGATAGGTCTGTCTATTAGGTGGTTTGAGGGTGGCTTTCTGAAATTTTAAACAAAAATCTGTCTGGTTTATTATTCTAGACATCCTGAAATTTCAAAGGAAGGTTATCAAGCAGTATTATATAATTCATGTTTTTCGGGAGTACTATATCAGGATATGATGCGTCATTACAAACACATATTTGGTAACAAGGCCATCCACCCTGTTGATGAGAAATTACACCCGGTAAGTTTGTTTGTTTGTTGTTGTTTTACATCCTAGTAACATCTAATGTCATATCAGGATGGGTACCGACTTATGACAGTGTGCACTCATGGTGACTTTATAGTGCTGCAACACTGGGAAATCAGGTCGCCACCACCATGACCCGATATTCCATTCAGTCACATTAACCAGTCCTTGCCTTATCCTATTAATGCCAAGCGCCAGACTAGGAAGTGACAAGTATCAATTTTAAAGTCATTGGTTTGACTCGACTGGGAACCGAACTCCCGACCTTCCGCGCTCTACCAAATGGGGCCACCACGCCTGTTACATCCAGTATGATAGTAGTGCCCAACACCTACTGACTAGAATGGGAACTGCCAATCATATATTGTCTACAATAGTACCTGTCAATCATCTTTGGCCTCAACGTCATGACATCACGTGACCACGAAGATCAAACCAATTAAATATGACGCTCCTCGGAAATCTTCGGTGGGCTATGCCTATGTAACATCCGTCTATAATGCTATGTCGTATACTACATTTGTGACCCTTTTTTTTATTATTGAAAATCTTGCAAGGGATGATTAGTTTCCTGTGCTCATTTGGGGGTGGAGAAGTAGAGTTGGATGTAGCCTTTGACTTATCCCAATCTGACTGATGTGTTCGCTATCCGCTAGGTGTGTTCACAAACAGATGCCATGACCTTTTAACCCGATGCATCGTCAAAGGTTGCACTTAGCCCGCTGTGTTTCTGTTGTGTTCTCGCCTTGCTCTCACCTGATGCACAGGTTGAACCGGAAATAGCCGAACCGGAAGTCTCGGCCAGGAAGTGACGCATTTGTTTACTGGCGGTCATGCGCAATGCGAGAGAGAGGGAGAGAGAGAAAGAGGGAGAAAGAGAGAGAAAGAGGGAGCAAGAGAGAGAAAGAGAGAGAAATGGAGAGGGAGAGAGGGAAAGCGAGAGCGACTGACAAATGGAGAACTAGAGAAAGAGGGAGAAACAGAGAGAGAAAGAGAAAGAAAGGGAGAGAAAGAGAGAGAGAAAGAGAGAGAGAGCGACTGACAAATGGAGTAGGAGAGAAAGAGAGAGCGACAGAAAAAGTGAGAGAAAGAAATGGATAAAGAGTGTGAGAAAGAGAGAGAACGAGTGGACATAGACACTGAAAGAGAGAGAAAGGGAGAGCAAGATAGAGTACAAAGAGAGAGAGAAAAAGAGAGAAATAGAGAGAAAGACACAGCGAAAGAAAACTGGAGAAAGAGAGAAAGAGAGAGCCAGAGAAAACTGGAGAAAGAGAGAGAAAGAGGTAAAGAGTGAGAGAAAGAGAGAAATAGAGAGAAAGAGAAAAGAGAGCAAAAACAAACTGTAGAAAGATAGAAAGAGATCAAGAGTGACAGAAAGAGAGAGAAATAGAAAAAGAGAGAGAACGAAAGCAAGAGAGGAAGTTTCCTTTGGGGAAGTTTCTTTACTTTTGGTTTTAGTTTGCCTTTTTTTGTGTGTTCGTCGCATCAGGATCAGGAAATCGCTCCTCCTCAGAGAAACCGTTATGTCATCATCTGTTCCCGTCCCAGTAGCCGAATTAGGGCATGACTGGGTAGCCACCCCCTTTCAGGGTTCGGGTTGGCTACTCTTGTAGAAGGAACTACATACAAACCCTAGGCAACCCACATAAGGGAGTATGTCTTACTAACAACTGAACAGATGGAACCAGACGGGATGGCCGAATGAGTTGAGTGTCCGTCTCCTGTTTTTCTGGAGATCGGGGGATCCGAACCCATGGGTTTATGGCTTCGAACCCTGGTCGAGTCAAACTAAAGACTTAAAAATGTATACTTGTCACTTCCTAGCCAGGTGCTAGGCATTATTAGGATAGGGCAAGGACTGGTTGGCTCAGTGTCAGGATAATGTGATTGAGTGGGGGGGTATCAGGTCACGGTGCTGGCGGCCTGATCTCCCGGTGGGGCAGCGCTATAAAGTTGCCATGAGTGTGCACTGTCACAAGTCGGTACCCGTCCTGATATGACCTTAGATGTTGCTAGGACGTAAAATAACAAACAAATCAAAATGGACAAATGTTGTCCTGCACGCGAATAAACCGGAAATGAGGTTCCAAGACACAACTGGGAAATGGCGCGAAGAGATATGTGGGTTACTACAGTATTCCACATGATTCAGTCAGAGGGACACAGGCACAGTAATTGTTTTGGAAGATGGATTTATTTTATTAAGATTAATATTTAATATGAGATAACCGTTTTTAATCTATTGAGATTATATCGAGGGGAGCCGACTGTCGGGGGGACCAATAGTCCAGCGGTTAAGCCAAACCATCATCCACTTTTTCAGGAAAGTACACAATTTGGCACAGCTGTAGGATGGACTGATATGATCATTTTCTTAGATGGACTCCAAAAATCAGAGCCCACTTGTGGCCGCCATCTTGAATTCCAAGATGGTTGCCCAGCTGCACCTATTTTTCTCTATATCTCACATACTATCGTAGACACAAACAACATTTCAAAGGCTACCCCATGTTTTTCTGGGTCTAGAAATCCAATGGGATCATTTACAGAAGTGGTTGATGGCCGCCATGTTGGATTCCAAGATGACTGCCTGTTTGCACCCATTTTTCTCTATATCTCCCATACTGGACTACAAGGAGTCTGCTGATGAGGACCCCCGGGCTGGGCCTTCTGTACATTTTTTTTTTTTTTAAAGATTTATTCTGCCTATCATGGATAAGCCTGAATAGGCTTGTTTTCACCATTAGACAGTTTGTCGATAGAAAGCCCGAGCCTACACTTTTACCGCCCCAAGGGATTTTTTAACCTCCCACACCACATAGACATGGTATGAGAGCAACCGGCCTTTGATGACGCTATAAGTTATAAACAGCGGTGGAAATCCAAATTGGCAGAGATGGGGGCATGGGGAATCGAACCACCGACCTTGAGATTAGGAGTCCGACCTAGAAAAAAGTCAGACACTCTAACCACTCCGCCACAGAGAACACCACTACATATAAGAGGGTGGGTGGGCATGGTAACGTTAAGTGTGCGATTGTCCCGAGCTGCTCCGCCGAGTGAAGTCTATGGGCCAGCAGTGGGCTCTCTGCTGTGAGTAGTACTGGACGCCTCCACCAGGGCGGCGCGCCGGCTCCACCCACCACCCCCACCCCCCTGCCGAATCAACCACAATTTGTTATATATGCGTCCGACCTATATTCATATGGCATTGCTTTATACAGATATTAGCCTGGATGGCCAAGTGGGTAGGACACCGGCTTCCTATGTAGGTTCAATCCCCGGCTGCGTTAACTCAAAGACTTTCGTCATTATGAAATCTAAGTATTAGGTTCGAATTAGTATTACCACATTCCTTCGAAGCACCCTCACTCACTCTCTCTCACACACACACACTCAAATAAACATTATATTTAAAGTTCCTACAAGTATTTGATTCACTTGAAAAAGAAATTCAGCACATAATATACCTACATAATGTCTATACTACACACACCCTTCATCACCAGGAGAAGGATTTCCAGTCGATTAACTATTCGCGTAAATACGACAGTAAATACGGTAGACTTTCCTATAAGCCTACCATTAGATATAATGAGAAATATGCGCACTCATGGCAGAAATGACCAGGTGGTCTGTTCGCATCCTTGGACCCTGGAGCAACCCATCTGATGAATTGAAATGCTAACGTTAGTAACGATGGCAACGGCCGTCTAACACCGTGCACACCCAGTTGAACGTGTTGGCCCCGGCGTCTCACACATATTATCGTCCATTATGGCGGAGTTGAATTACAAGTTCTTTGGATGGTAGGTGTGGGGCGTCTACCCTTCTACCCACTCACACCCACACCTTCACACCCACACCTTCACACCCATATTTACACACCCACACCTACACCTTCACACCCACATATAGACACCCACATATAGACAGCCATACCTACACACCTACACCTTCATGCCCACACCTTCACACCCACACCTTCACACCCACATCTACACACCCACACATTCACATCCACACCTTCACACCCACACCTTCACACCCACACCTTCACACCCACATATACCACCCACACATTCACATCCACACCTTCACACCCACACCTTCACACCCACACCTTCACACCCACACCTTCACACCCACATATACACACCCACACATTCACATCCACACCTTCACACCCACACCTTCACACCCACACCTTCACACCCACACCTTCACACCCACACCTTCACACTCACATATACACACCCACACCTTCACACTTTCACCTATACACCCACATATACACACCCACACCTACACACCTACACGTGTACACTCACACCTTCAGACCCACACCTTCACATTCACCTTCACACCTACACCTTCACACCCACAACTTCACATCCACATCTACACACCCACACCTTCACACCCACGCCTTCATACTCACACATTCACACCCACGCCTTCACACCTTTACACCCACACCTTCACACCCAAATCTACACACCCACACCGTCACACCTACAACTTCACAACACACCTTTACACATTCACATTCACACCTTCACACCCACACCTTCACTCACACACCTTCACACTCACACCTTCACACTCACACCTTCACTCAGACTTTCACACCCACACATGCACACCCACACCTTCACGCCCACACCTTCACACCCATACCTTCACACCCACACCTACACACCCACACAGTCACATCAACACTTTCACACCCACACCTTCACACCCACACTTTCACACCCACATCTACACATCCACAGCTACATACCTAGACCTTCACACCCACACATTCACACCCACACCTTCACACCCACACCTTCACACCCACATCTACACACCCACACCTACACCTTCACAGCCACACCTTCACAACCACACCTTCATACCCACACCTTCACAATCTCACCTTCACACCCACACCTTCACACCCACACCTTCACACCCACACCTTCACACCCACACCTTCACACCCACACCTCCACACCCACACCTTCACACCTACAACTTCACACCCACACCGTCACACCCACACCTTCACTTTAACACCCACACCTTCACACCCACACCACTCATCGTGAATATGGCCTAGGCTGCCGACATGGCATAAAGCAACCACCAATCAATCAATCACACCCACACCTTCACACCCACAGCTACACACCCACAGCTACACACCTTCACACCCACAGCTTCACACTCACACCTCCACACCCACACCTTCATACCCACACCTTCACACCCACATATTCACACCCACACATTCACACCCACATCTACACACCAATGCCTTCACACCTACACCTTCACACATACACCTACACCCCCACACTGTCACACAGACACCTACACACCCACACCTTCACACCAACACCTTCACCCACACTCAGTGGGTAGCTGCTGCGGCAGACTGCCGAAAGGAAAAGTTTGGCGTACGTTTGCCAGATCAGAGCTCGATTTTCACTGCAGAAGCCCGAGCACTCCTTCTCGCGTTGGAGTGTATCGAGGCATCCAACCACACTAACTATGTTATATACAGTGATTCGTTCTCTTGCCTCCTTGCTGTTGCTGGACTGAAAACGAATCACCCTATTCTAGCAATGGTCATTTATAAAATGAACCAACTGACAACCAATGGGTATGACATCCACCTGTGCTGGGTGCCTAGCCATGCCGGGATACAAGGAAATGAACGAGCTGATCGGGCTGCGAAGAAGGCCCTGAACTGTGATCTTGAACCGTGTCTGATCCCTCCCTCTGATCTGAAACCACTAATAGCGACCCACATAAAATCCAAATGGCAACATGAGTGGGATGAAAACATTAATATACTTGAAGAAATTGAACCATCTGTGGGAAAGCCACCACATACTAATGCGGGAGGTCGGCGGGACCAAGTGGTCCTTAGCCGCTGCCGTATTGGCCACTCTTGGCTTACACATGCTGTAAGGAACCTTCCCTTGAATGTATTGGGTGTCAGTCCCCTCTGACACTCAAACACATTTTACTAAGTTGCGTTGATTTTTTGGCCCTGCGCCAACAGTTCTACACTGCAGACAGTATGCATGACCTTTTTACTAAGGTAAAACAGGAAAACATTTTAACCTTTTTGAGGGCAGCTGGACGGTACCACCTCATATAGTTTACTGAATAGATTCTATCAATTATTAATAAAACTTGTCTTTTTCTATGGGAATTTGTTTCCCTTGACCACAAATATATGATTGTGAGCTTTCTAATTTAATGAGTGTCTATTGGCACATAATTGATTGTCTGCTTTTACATGTAAAAGCGATGGTTTGAACAAAAAACGAACATTTCTCGCTGTGAATATGGCCTATGCTGCCGACACGGCGTAAAACAACCACCAATCAATCAATCAACCCACACCCACACTTACACCCTCACCCCTACCCCTACTCACACCCACTCCTTCACACCCACACCTATGTCACAATTCTCCAAATGCACAGAGCACATGCCGCTAATTGTTGGCGGTAAAATAAGTAATCGGTTTGGCAGAAAAATAATTGTCAGTGTTATTTGCAAATCATTTTTTATAAGTCGATCAGGAGATGAATTAATGAGTCGTTATTGTTGATAAAACACACAACCTAATTAGTCTCATCTTACGACAAGTTCCTTCGGCCCCTTTATTGGGTTCATTAAGAATTGTCCTCCTTGATTACGGCTTACTTGTAGTTGTGGACAGAATTAATGTGCGATTAATATAATTCAATTGGGAAAGTTTAAAATTGGAATCGCGCACTGTAAATATTAAATAAAGTATCGGTTTCAATAAATATGCAAAAGATTAACCAAACAAAATAGACAATACGAGATTTGAATTGGGGGGGAAAAGACTATTATCCTAGATAAAGATTTGTTGATGTGCATTGCCTTTGAATATTAGTTGACAATAAATCCACTTTACTAACGGATGACCCATCATTTTAATCAAAAGATGTCGATCATAGTATCGAATATAGCATAGGGGGGTACGGTTTTGATTGGTGTTTTAATTATTAAATTAATGTAAGAATTATGTTACAGAAAAGTGATGGGTAGGGTTTTGGTTGGTGTTTTAATTATTAAATTAATGTAAGGATTATGTTACAGGAAAGTGACAGGTAGGGTTTTGGTGGGTGTTTTAATTATTAAATTAGTGTAAGAATTATGTTACAGAAAAGTGATGGGTAGGGTTTTGGTTGGTGTTTTAATTATTAAATTAATGTAAGGATTATGTTACAGAAGTGATGGATAGGGTTTTGGTGGGTGTTTTAATTATTAAATTAATGTAAGAATTATGTTACAGAAAAGTGATGGGTAGGGTTTTGGTTGGTGTTTTAATTATTAAATTAATGTAAGGATTATGTTACAGAAAAGTGATGGGTAGGGTTTTGGTGGGTGTTTTAATTATTAAATTAGTGTAAGAATTATGTTACAGAAAAGTGATGGGTAGGGTTTTGGTGGGTGTTTTAATTATTAAATTAATGTAAGAATTATGGTACAGAAAAGTGATGGGTAGGGTTTTGGTTGGTGTTTTAATTATAAAATTAATGTAAGGATTATGTTACAGGAAAGTGCCAGGTAGGGTTTTGGTGGGTGTTTTAATTATTAAATTAATGTAAGAATTACGTTACAGAAAAGTGATGGGTAGGGTTTTGGTTGGTGTTTTAATTATTAAATTAATGTAAGAATTACATTGCAGAAGAGTGACAGGTAGGGTTTTGGTTGGTGTTTTAATTATTAAATTAATGTAAGAATTATGTTACAGGAAAGTGATGGGTAGGGTTTTGGTTGGTGTTTTAATTATTAAATTAATGTAAGAATTACGTTACAGGAAAGTGATGGGTAGGGTTTTGGTGGGTGTTTAATTATTAAATTAATGTAAGAATTATGTTACAGAAAAGTGATGGGTAGGGTTTTTGTTGGTGTTTTAATTATTAAATTAATGTAAGAATTACCTTACAGGAAAGTGATGGGTAGGGTTTTGGTGGGTGTTTAATTATTAAATTAATGTAAGAATTATGTTAAGGCAAAGTGGCAATCCTTATCGTAAAGAACTGTTTCAATAATTTGTTAATCCTACTGGGTGTTGAGGATTTTTAGGTTTGTTTTGTGAGAATCTATATGGGTAATGTACTTGATGCTGGCGACTGATCTCTAGCATAGATAGCCAGTGATTTTCTGTCATTCATCTGTCTCACCACGTAATATCTTGATGACTTCCTGTCAAGGCAGTGTGACTGATTGGCGACCCCAAAATGGACTTTCAGGTGTGAGGGAGGAAGTGGTGGGGACCGGGAGATGTGGTGGGGCGGGGGGGGGGGGGGGGGGGAGTGAGGGGGAGGCGGAGGAGAGGTGTTGAGGAGGGGAGAGGTGGTGGGGCGGGGTGAGGTGAGTTTGGGGGGAGGGGGAGGGGAAGGGGAGGGGATGGAGAGGTGTTGGGGTGGGGGTGGTGGGGGGGGGGCAACCAGGGGAAGGGGAGGGGTCGGGGGAGGGGGTAGGGCGGGGGGGGGGGGGGTGTTGAGGAGGGGAAGGGGGAGTTTGGGGGAGGGGGAGGAGAGGTGTTGGGGAGGGAGAGGTGTGGGTGGGGGTGGGGGGGGGGGGGCAACCAGGGGAAGGGGAGGGGCCGGGAGAGGGGGTAGGGCCGGGGGAGGGGCGAGGGGGGTGGGGGAGATGTCGGCGGGTGGAGAGGGGGGGCCATGGTTGGGCGTGGGAAGGTGAGACTGCAGGGAGGTGGCAGTGGGAGGGAGGAGGAAGCTGGTAGGGAGGGGGTAGGTGGTGGGACGGGGGGAGGTGGTGGGGCGGGGGGAGGTGGTGGGGCGGGGGGAGGTGGTGGGGCGGGGGGATGTGATGGGGCTGGGGGAGGAGAGGTGCGACGGGGGGGTTAGGGTGGTGGGAAAGGCGCACTGTGACGTATGGATTGGCGCTGGTGACCTATGTGGTGGCCACGTGACCTATGTGGTGGCCACGTGACGTATGGGATAACACGTGACGTGTAATGATCTTCTGCGGTTAATGGGGGCAATGCAATCAAGTGGAACATGGCGCTGGTGTTTGGCGTGGTTGGTTGTTTGTTGGAGTTTCTCATCCTGGCAACACCTACGGTCATATCAGGATGGCTACGGACTTGTAACAGTGGGCACTCATGGCGAGTTTATTGTGCTGTCCCACTGGAAGATCAGGCAGCCAGCACCATGACCTGATATCCCACTCAGTCACATAATCCTGACACTGAGCCAACCAGTCCTTGCCCTATCCTAATAATGCTGAACGCCTGGCTAGGTAGCGACAAGTATCAATTTTGTAAGTTATCGCTTTGACTCAACCAGGTGTAAAAATATACCGTGTTTCGGTTGTGATAGCCGAGCTTGGAATATTATCAATATCTCAAGCAACGGAGTTGGAGACAATTGTTATGTAATAGTGATGCAATGTGTGGCCACTCGCTGTGTGACATGGAAATAACTATGTGTAAATGTTATGACGCACAGTGACCGGGATTGCGGCATGATGTGCGGATATTAAGATACGGTTACTAATTACAGGAATGTTCCCTCCATGCACCAGGAAGAGTGCAAATGGAGTGGGACATGTATTATTGTTTAATGTAACTGTATGACGACTACTTGTTATCCCGGGACCACTGGGTCAGCACACCCAGCCATTCTGCATACATTAAGGACACCACCTGCCCTGGGGTTGAGTGACAGGTGCCCCCTCTTGGTCGCCACCCCTCCCAGGCTGCAGAGGTGTCTGATTGGCTGGCTGTGTGAGCCCAGGCACCCTTGAACTCCTTGCACTTGCTGGACAGACAAACACTCACTCTAGAGATACCAAAGGAAGCAGTTCACCACTGAGCTGTGCGTAACACCCATAGGACTTATGTTCAATGAGCTGTAGGCACAGAATTTGACTGAACAAGCAGAAGCTATGTGGGTCTGTGCAGCAGGTTGTAAGTGAGTCAGGGTGGCAGGTCACTAGTAGGTGAACAAGAGTTGTAGCAATAAAGCTCAACCTTATCACTGTCAATCTTGCGTGACTTGTCTCCCTTTCTTTCTAATGAGTTGTGTGTTGGTATTTAGTGGGGAGAGACTGGCAGACAGTTGCCCTCCTGATAGTAGTGAGTAAAAGTAACTGGGAGCGGCCAAGAAACCCAATAATTCTTCACAGGGTTTGAATCCGTGGATTCGAATCCCATGATCCACCAAAACGGGAGATGGACGCTCAACTCATTCTGCCATGGGGGTGGGAGTGGGGGTGGGGGTGGGGGTGGTCGGTCAATAAACTACCCACAGAAGGTCTAACTCTATATACGTCTTACAGAAGGTCTAACTCTATATACTTCTCACAGAAGGCCTAACTGTATATGCTACTTAGACTAGAGATTCTATGTACTAGCTACAGAAGGTTTAACTCTATATACTATTTACAGGAGGCCTATTTACAGAAGGTGTAACTCTATGTACTACCTACAGAAGGTTTAACTCTATATACTACCTACCGAAGGTTTAACTGTATATACCATTTACAGGAGGCCTATTTACAGAAGGTCTAACGCTATGTACTACCTAGAGACGGTTTAACTCTATATACTACTTACAGGAGGCCTATTTACAGAAGGTCTAACTCTATATACTACCTACAGAAGGTCTAACTCTATATACTATTTACAGGAGGCCTATTTACATAAGGTCTAACTCTATGTATTACCTACAGAAGGTTTAACTCTATATACTACTTCATGAAAGCTCATGAAAGCTGCCTGCAAAAGTGTTGAATTGCTGCTGGCTTTTGCAAGTTACCAGCAGCACTCTCTCGTGGAATAAATAGAGGTTTCACACTGGCAAGAACATGTCCAGACAGGTGCAAAAGTATTTGTCTCTGCAGTGGCTGGTCGGGAGATGTTGGAAGTTCCATACATCAAATGCCCTTAATGCTGCCACAGTGACATGCTTTTCTGTTTAGGGTTTGCTCCCTTAGCCTTCGGTTCTGTCAAGAACCTGTACCACAAGACAGTGGTTAACAACTCTGCAGAGCAGGGGCGTCAAACTCCCTATACTACTTACTTGAGGCCTATTTACAGAAGGTCTAACTCTATGTACTACTTACAGAAGGTATAACTCCACATACTACTTACAAAAGTCCTAACTCTATATACTACTTTCAAAAGGTCTAATTCTGAATTCTACTTACAGGTACAGAAGGTATAACTCTACATATTATTTACAGAAAGAATGATTGCATATATGACTTACAGAATGTCTCACTTCTACAACTCATTATAGTTATTAAAGTCCTAACTCTATATACTCTATTGCAGAAGGGCAAATTCTATTTACTAGTAACAGTCATGCCAACTTCATAGTGCTGTCCCACTGGGAAATCAGGTCGCCGGCACCATAACCCGATATCCCACACAGTCACATTATCCTGACACTGAGCTAACCAGTCCTTGCCCTATCCTAGTAATGCCCTCAAACCCACGAGCTCATGCACGGTAAACCAGCCAGCACTCTAACTGATCCGGCGCCTTAGTCTAGTGGACAGAGAGAGACAGAGAGAGCGACGGAGAGAGAAAGAGAGAGATAGAGTGAGAGAGAAAAAGTTCGAATTTTGAGCTCTACCGGAAATAGAATACTGATACACGAGATGGAAAAATGATGCACACCCCGACGCAACGTTACGAGGTCTGCACATTTTAGAGACACGTAGAGAGCGACATAGAGAGAGAGAAAGAGAGACGGGGAGGAGAGATAGAAAGAGAGGGAGGGAGAGAGCGCGGGAGAGAGAGAGCAAGAGACAGAAAGAGAGGGAAATAGAGGGAGAGGAAGAGAGAGAGAAAGAAAGAAAGAAAGAAAGAGAGGGCAGGGAGAGAGAAAGAGAGGGGGGAGAAAGCGGGAGAGAGCGAGAGAGTGAAAGAGAGAGAGAGAAAGAAAGAAAGAAAGAAAGAAAGGAAGAAAGAGGGTGAGGAGAGATAGAAAGAGATGGAGGGGAGAGAGAGCGGGAGATAGAGCGAGAGAGAGAAAGAGAGAGAAATAAACGGAGAGGGAGAGAGAGAGAAAGAAAGAAAGATAGAAAGAGTGATAGAAAGAAAGAAAGAACGAAAGAAAGATTGAAAAAATGAAAGAGAGACGTAGAGAGAGAGAGAAAGAGAGAGAGTGACAGAGAATGAGAGTGAGAGAACAAAAATTCGAATTGTGAGCTGCACCGGATATAGCATACTGATACATGAGATAGGAAATGATGCACACCCCGATGCAACGTTGCCATGTATGCACATTCTAGAGACACCGAGAGGGAGAGAGAGGGAGAGAGAGATAATGAGAGAGAGAAGGAGAGAAAGAGAGAAAGAGAGAGGGAGAGGGAGAGAGAAGGAGAACCACACCCCCACGCAAGGTTACTATGTATACACATTCTAGAGACACATAGAGAAAGAGAGAAAAAGAGAGAGAGGGAGGGAGAGTGAGAGAAGAACAGTTCGAATTTTTAGCTGTACTTGAAATCGAATACTGATACATGAGAGGGGCAACGATGCACACCCCAATGCAACGCTAACACGTCTGCAATTGTTTCTGGATCACTACTGTCATCGCGGAACACGATTAATGAGACTTCTCAAGACTTGGCGGAGAAACAAGAGAATCTCCTCTCGCCCTTACACATGTCGCTTGTCTCTGGTAGCTAGGACCGATGTTCTAACCCAATGCGTAAAATCAGTTTTTTTCCTCGAGAAGCTTTGAACTTTTCGGCGCCGCGGGGCAAAGTTGGACGTATACATACCGTATACATAGCGTATGGCCAATGTATGACCAACATATAGCTAACGTGCTTCCGGGCGAAAAACCCTCGAATTGCGCTCATGGTACGTTTGCAGAACGCCGGTGAACGTTATATACGTTATTCAATCGCAGACCTACGCCTCATATGTGTTACATATGTCAAGACATGCTCGAGAAACACTAAACCTATGTTAGACATACGTTAGACTATATTAGACATATGTTAGATGTATATTATCCATACGTTGTCAGTAAGCAGACTGTATGTTCCCACTGCCTTTAATGTAGGTCAACGTAGTGCAAAATAGTGCAACGTAGTGCAAAGTAATGCAACGTAGCGCAATGTAGTGCAACATAGAGAATGTAGTGCAACCAAGTCCAATGTAGTGCAGCGTAGTGCAATGTACTGCAATATAGTGCAATGTAGTGCAATGTAGTGCAACATAGTGAACAATGTTTGTCAAATTACGTCTAACATACATCGACATACACCTCAAGTATACATAACGTACGGCCGACATAAATTCCACACATTGTCGAACGTTGTCATAAGTCGAAAGTTTTGTGCATGCACAAAACTTTGCCGACCCCCTGACGCATGACGCCATATCTCGACGAACATCGACGTACATTGACATATACCAACGAGCGCCTAATGCACACGTCATGCGTAGCGACTTATCCTGAAATAGCTGGAAAAAATCACATACATTGGCGTACATTGGCACGATGCATAGTAATGTGACAGCCCCTTTAGCGACAAGCATTCACACAGTAGTCATGTGTCATGCGAGGCCAGAGAGTATAATTTCACCGAACTATTGCTGATTGGGTTTTCATCAAAGGAACAAGCAGAAATAATTATAGTCTAATGGCTTTGAAGAAAAAAGTTTGTATTCTTTAACGATCCCTCTAGAGTGCATTGATCTTTATCATTACCTATTGGACGTCAAACATATAGTCATTCTGACATATTTCTTTGGATGAAACCTGATGCCACCACATAGGCTACTCTTTTCGATAAGCAGCAACGAGTCTTTTATATGCACTTTCCCACAGACAGGACAACATATACCACAGCCTTTGATGAACCAGTCGTGGAACACTGGTTGGGCTTTGAAGATGCCAGGTTGTAGATTAAAGTTGCATAGTCCCATGGGATATGAGTTTTTGCATATTGTTTACTAGATAAGCATATTAGCCTGAATGTGGTAATCTACTGAGAGTTGTACAGTCTGATGGTTTTGAGTTTGTGTCATTTCCTTAAATAAATATATTAGGTTGATCATTATTATCTTTCTTCTTTCTTACAGAAAGGATAACAATAGACCGAACAATATTCTCCAAAATGTGTAGAGTGTTAACATCAAGTAAGATATTAATACAAACAAGGAAGCGTATTCTTCAGTGTTATGTGTGGTCTACTCTAATGTATGGGGCTGAGACATGGACAATCTCTAAGAAAATGTACAAACGTTTAGCAGCATTTGAGATGTAGACTTATCGAAGGATCATGAAAATCACCAACAAAGAAGTTCTCAGAAAAATTAAAAATAAGAAAAGCTTGTTTGCCACTATACAGACAAAGAAACTTATTTATTTTGGCCACATCATTCATCAGAGTTCAATATACCATACATTGTTGGAAGGGAAGGTGAATGGCAGCAGAGGGAGAGGGAGACCAAGAACATCATGGTTTACAAATATTTCACAGTGGACAGGCTTGAATTATTCACAGTCTATCAGAACAGCACACCATCGGGACAAGTGGAGAACCATTGCATCCAACCCTCGACTAGAGGACGGAACTATTGATTGATTGATTGATTATTATCTACCTTACTTTATTTTTAAATAACTTTGATTTTTAATGGCTAACTTTTGAGATATTTGAAATACAAACATGTCAAATTAATGTTGGCAAACATGCCAAAGGTCTAACACCATAGGCCTCTGAGGTAACAGATTTTATTACATTGCCTTAATATTCCCTTCTACAACCCATGTTTAATAAGTAAACCAGTATCTATGTTAGATATGTAGACTCAAACCTAGATAATTGTTTTGGTTTTGAAAATTTGATGTTTTCATCGGACTATGCAGCTTTAACTTGTTGCGGGGGTAACGTTTTCTATAAAAGACTAGTTTGGAAAATATTTGAAGTTGAACCATACAATATCTATGTGATGTATAACATATTAGTTTTGCGAGTATAAAGATACAACAGGGAATATTGTTATGATTATTGGTATACTCCGAAAGCCGCAACACTGTACTGGTGGCACTATCTCGGCCCACCTCACCTCAACCGGATGTTGAACAGTGTCAGTCGCACTGGAGGATATTTGGTGTGATTATCAAATTGTTGGGCGTCATAGGTTTTATTTATTTGTTTTCAAGCAGAGCGCTAGACTCGGAGTTCTGGGCACTGAGGATGCTCTCATTAGCTAATTCTGGTGCATGATTTGCAGCATCGACAGGTACTGTTAAACTGGCAACATTCCTTTAATGCAGTGTCGTGGGGGTGATGAAAATGGGAAATATTGCGCCTAGAGCGGGACTCGAACCCACATCTCTTTGCATTCCAGGGCAGTGTGCTAACGATTACACCACCTAGGCTCCATAATATCACCATACTACCCATGCCTACCTGTCTATGCGGTTACTTGCCTGAGAGGTCAGTGCAGACTACTACACTCGTCCCGCTGGAATTGTAAGTCTTTTAATGCCTACAATTACATACATACAGGCAATGCACTAACACATACATACACAGGGTAGGTTCAACAACCATACAGTGCATAGCTTGTACAGGATCATGGTCACAGCAACCAGTGTCGTGGGGGCGATGAAAATGGGAAATATGGTGCCTAGAGCGGGACTCGAACTCACATCTCTTTGCATTCCAGGCAAGTGTGCTAACGATTACACCACCTAGGCTCCATGATATCACCACACTACCCACACCTAGCTGTCTATGCGGTTACTTGCCTGAGAGGTCAGTGCAGACTACTACACTCATCCCGCTGGAATTGTAAGTCTTTTAATGCTTACAATTACATACATACAGGCAATGCACTAACACATACATACACAGGGTAGGTTCAACAACCATACAGTGCATAGCTTGTACAGGATCATGGTCACAGCAACCAGTGTCGTGGGGGGGATGAAAATGGGAAATATGGCGCCTAGAGCGGGACTCGAACCCACATCTCTTTGCATTCCAGGCTAGTGTGCTAACAATTACACCACCTAGGCTCCCTGATATCACCACACTACCCACGCCTACCTGTCTATGCGGTTACTTGCCTGAGAGGTCAATGCAGACTACTACACTCATACCGCTGGAATTGTAAGTCTTTTAATGCCTACAATTACATACATACACACAATGCACTAACACATACATACACAGGGTAGGTTCAACAACCATACAGTGCATAGCTTGTACAGGATCATGGTCACACAACCAGTGTCGTGGGGGTGATGAAAATGGGAAATATGGTGCCTAGAGCGGGACTCAAAGCCACATCTCCCTGATATCACCATACTACCCACGCCTACCTGTCTATGTGGCTACTTGCTTGAGAGGTCAGTGCAGACTACTACACTAGTAACAAATATTACAACAATATGTAGGATCAAATACAAGCAAGTGCTTTCATTTCGAAAATGTTAAGTTTTAATCGGATTATGCAACTTTATTGAACAACCCATTGACTTCGCCCTCTCTCATGCCTGCTCTCTCCCTGCCTGTCCACCCCCCCCCCCCCTGCCCTTAGACGCCTCTGCCCCCCATCCACATTTTGACAAAGAACTATTATAACTCAATGACATAATAACGTTCAAGACCCACTACCACCACTGAATAACTACATCTTCAACCAGCAATGCATGCAATATAAACCTATACATGCACAACATGGCACTATTAAAAGACTAACCGTTATTAAAACCAAATCTAACTGATACACAAACACAGCATATGATTTAACCACTAGTGTACATTACTGTGCACTCTACCTTGATGCATATGTTGAGTACCTAGGCTGTACACTATACAGCATAGGCTGCTCCCCCACTTTCTTTTTACGTTCAGAATGGGTTGTGTTGCACACAATGTAACACATTCATTCCACTTCCACTATGTACAAATCAAATGTGATCACTCCAACAGCTGGAAGACCAGTGACTCGGCGTTGACAAAATATGTATTCAAATGAATAAAAATATTTACCAAGAACAAAATAAATTAACATAGTTAGAACTGTTGAAGGTTGACAGATATGGCCTGATAAAGAAACACAGTGATAGCTAGTCAGGTAGTGCAGTGATTGAACTCCTACAAGTTATTGTTAAAGTATTGCATAAGATGAGAAGACAATACAGGCTTAGGTTGGATTGAGAAACGTGACTCTGTCTGGCACAAACCCCTGCTCTTTATTTTTTATTTAAACCCGCAGAGTTCGATGCAAACATCAAATGTACAAAACCAAAGCAATTATCTACATTTTATTCTACATATCTAACGTAGATACTGGTGCAGTTATTAAACATTTGTCACCATCAATCAATCAATAGTTCCATCCTCTAGTCAAGGGTTGGATGCAATGGTTCTCCACTTGTCCCGATGTTGTGTTGTTCTGATAGACTGTGAATAATTCAAGCCTGTCCACTGTGAAATATTTGTAAACCATGATGTTCTTGGTCTCCCTCTCCCTCTGCTGCCATTCACCTTCCCTTCCAACAATGTACGGTATATTGAACTCTGACGAATGATGTGGCCAAAATAAATAAGTTTCTTTGTCTGTATAGTGGCAAACAAGCTTTTCTTATTTTTAATTTTTCTGAGAACTTCTTTGTTGGTGATCTTCTTTGTCCATGATATTTTCATCATCCTTCGATAAGTCCACATCTCAAATGCTGCTAAACGTTTGTACATTTTCTTAGAGATTGTCCATGTCTCTGCCCCATACATTAGAGTAGACCACACATAACACTGAAGAATACGCTTCCTTGTTTGTATTAACATCTTACTTGATGTTAACACTCTATACATTTTGGAGAATGTTGTTCGGGCTATTGTTATCCTTCTTTTAATTTCTTCCTCACATCTCCCATCATTTGTAATCTTTTGTCCGAGATATATGAATTCGGATACTTGTTCTATGTTTGTGCCATCTATGGTTATATTGACATTTGGTTTATCTGTCTTTTTACTTACAACCATTGTTTTGGTCTTCCTGGCATTCATAGAAGGGAATACTGAGGCAATGTAATAGAATATATTATTGCAGAAGCATATGGTGTCAGAGTTTTAGCATGCTTGCCAAAATTAACTTTGAATTTTTGCACTTCAAATATCTCAAAAGTTAGGCATTTAAAATAAACGTTTTTTCAAACTAAAGTAACATAGATTATATTAATAAACCCAATATATTTATCTCATAAAATTATATTAACTCAAAACCAGCGGACTATGCAGCTTTAAAGCATTGCATCAGATGAGAAGATAACACAGGCTTAGGTTTGGATTGAGTAACATGACCATCACCTCAACCAATTTGGATTTCCACCACTCGGAATAACTTACAGCATCATCAAAGCCAGAAAACAGCCAGATAACATCAAATCCAAACATAAACCAACTACCTATTATGTACAAGCATTTAATATGTAAATAGAGTAGGCTAGTCTAGAATTAAGTGTAGGAAAAAATAAAAAAGGAAGACTCTTACCAAGAAAATCAACAACAAAAACATAGATCACTAACCACAAACCATAATCTTAAGAAACACAGACCAATAACTGCCCAGCATTGAAAACAAGCTCGATCATCCGAGCTTATATGCTATGGACAGCATAAACATCCCATCAAAAAACAAACAAAAAATCAAAGGCCAGTTGATCTAATGCCATGTCTACGTGGTGTGGGAGGTTAAAAATCCCTTGGGTCGGTAAAAGGTGTAAGCTCGGGCGTTCCATTGATCAACTGTCCAATTGTGAAAACAAGTCTATTCAGATCAATCCATGATAAACAGTATAAATCTCCAAGAAAGAAAACTGTCTGGCGCAAAAGCCCTGCCCTTTATTTTTTATTTAAAGCGCAATTTCAAGCGAGTTGGGCCGGGTGAGTAGGCAGGCCACCAGACACTGAAGCCGGCCCGAAACTATGCCTGCTTCAGTGCAGACTAGCCATGCTCCAGGTCGCTTACCTCACCCTCCCTTCGCCCAGCATGGAGAATTTGCTTGTTTGTTGTTTTATTTCCTAGCAACATCTAAGGTCATATCAGGACAGGTACAGACTTAGGACAGTCATGGCAACTTAATAGTGCTGCCCCACTGGGAGACCAGGCTGCCGGCACCATGGCCTATTATCCCCCACACATACAGTCACATTATCCTGTGCTAACCAGTCCTTGTCCGCTCCTATTAATTCCAAGTGCAAGGTTTGGTAGCGACAAGCTATAGAAACATGAAGTTACTCGGCTGCTGTGAGCACCCCATGAGACTACAATACTCTCCCCCTTCATTTCACCTGTGATGCAGTCATACTAAACCAATATTGCCAACTTTGTAACTAAGACTAAGGAAGAAAGGAAGACAAGTCACAAAGATAGACAGTGAGGATGTTGTGCTTTACTGGCATCAACTCCTGCTCACCTATCAGTGACCTATCACCCTAACCCCTCACCTTCTGTCCACACAGTATCTCATTACCACTTTAGCCTGGATAGAAAGCAGTGCCTACAGTCCATGGGACAGGAGTCCTATGGATGTGTACACACTGAATTGGAATATATGAATTTTGCTAGCATCAGACAGAGTGTCTGGGGTTCCTGCTCAAGAGTAAGTCTGTCTCACTCAAGAGCCAGGAGTAGAGTTATCCCTCTCCAGTGTGTCTGGAGAAGTTTCTTGAATAATTAATTAGAATGAGAATTGTGTGGTCATGATAGGCCAAAGGGGGTCAGGTGACCAGACCTCCCACAGCCAGCCAATCAGACATTCCCCTATAGACTGGTCAGTGCAATGCCCTAATATAGGGAGTTGCCACCCAACCCAGCCTGCAGGGTGTGGCCCTAAGGAATGTGGTATGGCTGGTGTGCTTGGCCTGGGTCCGGATGGGGCAGGTAATTGTAGACAGTTACAAATAGATATATATATGTATATACCAAAAATGTCCTTTTTCAACAATTGCAGATTCTTTATGAATACATAGAGGAACATTTCATCAACCTTGAACTGCTTCTTATATAAGAACATCTCTTCATTAACTTTAGGCATCATGTATGAACATATAGCTCACATAGCTTATATTATGTCATCATGTGAGTGGGGGCACCATTACTTTTAGATTACATAACCTTCTCCCCACTCCAAAGCCCAAGAATAATAATGCTCTCTGACATTATATAATTCTTTACCGAAAATCCGTATATTTTTACAAAGCGTCAATTCTGTTATAAGTCTTTGGTTTTATTCTGTTGGGATTCGAACTCCCAACCTTCCACATGCGAAGCCTGCGCTCTCCTGATTCGATGACCCAGTCCGGTCCCAGCCTGGGGGAAGACACGGCAGATGGTAGTAACACATAGTGAAGTAGATACAACCAAGCCACGCGCTAATCCTTGGGTCAATGGAACGGATCGTGCGACTGTGGCGCCACCTGCGAGCGTGCTGGACACTAAACTCACCTGTGTGTTCCGCACTGCTGCTGTATTTTTCCTGTTTGTGTCGGTAAAGCATATAAGTTCCTTTTGCCAAAGAGAACTAATAAATAGGACTCAGCCCAACCCGCGTGTCTCTCCTTATTGGTGGCCGCAGTAGCCTTTATACCTTACGATACAAACAACAGGAGCATTGCAAGGCGCTGCTAAGCATGGTTGCCGGAAGGAGGGAGGGAAGAGGCTCCATGGTACATTTCACTCACACTTCTCTTTGAATCTACTAAATCTGCTGTGATATCACTTGTTTCACTTGTTTTGCTTGTTTCGCTTGTTTCGCTTGCTCCGCTTGCTCCGCTTGCACTGCTTGCTCTGCTTGCTCCGCTTGCTCCGCTTTCTCCGATTGCTTTGCTTGCTTTGCTTGCTTCATTGGCTTCGCTGGCTTTGCTGGCTTCGCTTGTTTCACTTGCTTCGCTTGATTTGCTTGTTTCACTTGCTTCGCTTGTTTTGCTTGCTTTGCTTGCTTCGCTTGTTTTGCTTGTTTCACTTGTTTCACTTGTTTCGCTTGTTCCACCTGTTCCACTTGTTCCACTTGTTCCACTTGTTCCACTTGTTCCACTTGTTCCACTTGCTCCACTTGTTCCACTTGTTCCACTTGTTCCACTTGTTCCACTTGTTCCGCTTGTTCCGCTTGTTCCGCTTGTTCCACTTGTTCCACTTGTTCCACTTGTTTCCTCTTAAAGCAATAGCTCTATTGAAATTGGATGATGATAAAAGGGGAATTATTCATATGGCTTCACCTCATCGAGTGAAATCCCTTTAAAAAACACAAGGCTTTCATATTGGTGGCTTGTGTATTGCAAACAGTAGCTCTGAACAGGGCGCGGTGACCAAATCGGTAGAGAGTGGGCCTCGGGAGTTCAGGACCCAGTCAATTCAAACCAATCACTTATAAAAATTGATACTTGCCACTTCCTAGCCTGGCACCCGGCATTAATAGGATAGGGCAAGGACTGGTTAGCTCAGTGTCAGGATGATGTGACTGAGACAATGAGAGGGATATCGGGTCATGGTGCCAGTGGCCTCATTTCCCAGTGGGGCGGCACTATGAAGTCAGCGTGTTGGTGGTCGCGTTACGGACGCGTTAGCAACACGTTGACACACGTTGGTGGCGCGCCGGCAGAACGCTGGCAGACCGTTGATCAACGTCGGTTAACGTCGGCTTTTTTTCCCCAAAATGCGACCGTTCCGTCGGCGCGTCCGTAACGTCCCATCGACGGGTAGTGGGCGTGCTATTGGCGTTGCTCCAGCGTATCTCGGCGCGTTGGACGTGTTGCCGGCGTGCCTGGACGTGTTGGCCGCGCGGTGTAGACGCGCTGCGGGCGCGTCCTAACGTGTTGCTGGCGGGTATATACGCGTTGACACGATACTAACGCGACACCAACGCGCCGTCAACGCGCCGACTGCGCGCCGACAGCGCGCCGACAACACGCCGATGGCACGCTGGTAACCCGCTGGTGGGACGTTGACATGTTGTTCTGCCGCGCATCGAAACGCGTTGGCCGCGCGCTTATAGCACGCTACTAACACGCTGCGCCACGTCAAACTTTCTCCCAAAGCGCCGAAAAGTTCGACGTTTCTCGACGGGTTGCAAATATTTTGCGCGTTGCCGGCGCGCCGGGGGAAACGTCGCAGTGTGACAGGGCCTTAAGCGACGTTGCTCAACGCGATGCCAGCGTTCCGCCGGCGCGCCAGCAACGGGTTTCGACGTGTTGCGAACGCGTCCGTAATGCGCCCTCCAACCCGTTGGCGCGCGTCGCCGCGCATCCAAAGTTTTGTGCATGCACAAAACCTTGATGCGCCCTGACGCGCGTCAACGTGTTAGTCCAAAGGTTCGGCACGCTCAATGTGTACCGACGTGTACCGACGCGCCACTAACGCGTTGATAACGCCCCGTTAACGCGTCACGACGGGTGACGACGGGTCCCGACGTTTCGCCCAAAATGGCAACACGTTGCCACGCATTGAAGCGCGTTCGTGAGAAACGTCATAGTGTGACAGGGCCATTAGGTAGGGTAGATTATAACAATCAACCTAATATATTTATCTCAAAAAAATGACATAAACTCAAAACCATCGGACTATGCATCTTTAAGGTGAACGTTGGAGCTTGGGAAGAATTGCGCTTAACTGGGGGGATTTCTCTGACTGTGAAGCAGTTCTCCTGCCACTGGCGTCCATGTTCAATCTCAATCATGGGCACCACTAATCCAACTGGCCTCCACTCGATCGTCGGTGAAAAGCCCGCTGTCCTGCGAACGAGCTCAGTAACGAGCGAGCCGATTGGCCACTGCCCACTTCGGCCAACTGCGCATGCGTGATTATCCTACTTGTGGGCACGGTATCTCATTTCCCAGGCATGCTTCGCTTTTGTCACAGCCTTCCAGTCACCAGCCGCTTTGGGTCGGTCGTCTCCAGGATCCATATGAATTGCTCGGAGGTGCTCGGAACTGCTCAAAACTGCTCACACCTGCACACAACTGCTCATGGCTGCTCACGGCTGCTCACAACTGCTCACAACTGTTCACAACTTCTCTGGGTTATTCAAGACTGCTTGGATTTGCTCGGAGAAGGATGGCACTGCTATGAACCACTCAGAGATGGTCAGGGTTGTTGATAGTAGCTTAGGAGCTGCTCAGAGTTGCTCGGGGCTCTTCATTGCTGCCCATGGCCATTCAGACGGCTTTAGCAATCTTGAGACTTTTTAGTTTTTTGTGTGAATTTATTTATTTATTTATTTACCCTTCTCGGAGATGTTCAGAAACCTATGTTCAGTGATGCGCAGAAATGCTTGCGAATGTTCAGAGGTGTGCATGTGTTCCAATACTTGTTGTTCCCGCATGAGTTGGTCTTGAATTATTGTTTATTTCCGACGCTCGACAAGTTGAGCTTCAAGAGTGTTTTCTGTGGTGAAGTGGTTAGAGTGTCTGACTTTTTCTAGGTCGGACTCCTAATCTGAAGGTCAATGGTTCGATTCCCCATTCCCCCACCTCTGCCAATTTGTATTACCACTGTTATGTATAACTTACAGCATCATCAAAGGCCACTTGCTCTCATACCAAGTCTATATGGTGTGCAAGGCTAAAAATCCCTTTGGTCGGTAAAGGTGTAGGCTTGGGCATTCTATCAACAAACTGTCTAATGGTAAATATTCAGAGTTATCCATGATAGGCAGTATAAATCTTCAAGGAAGAGTTAATGTGTAGAAATGAGGGAAAGTGTATGTGAGCGTGTGTGAGTAGGAAGGGGGTTGCAACATGATGAATGGGAAGTTGATGTAAATCATCTATAACATTAATCCAATCATCTATTTATAATACCAAACAGTGGTTAAGTTTCAGGGTCATTCTGATCACTACTCCTCTGTTAATCAGCGCTTTCAACGCGCATCATCGTACTCCACTGATGCTTCACCATGTACGGGTTGTTAATAGCTTTTTATTGTGTGCCTACCATACACATTTCATATTCATTTTGACGGCTTGACTAACTTTGGTCACTTCAACCAGAGTGGCATCCATTTTAAGTCATGTAACCGTGAGTGTTGTTAATTCCACCAGTAGATAGTGCCACCGATATGGTTTACTGCATCGTGGTACGGATTGATTTCACCAGATGGCGGCACTATATTGAAATGGGACCATGCACGAGTATGGAATATTACAGAGAAGATAGATATATACTCAGTCTTTGAATATAGTCAGAGACCATGAATATAAATATTTATATAAATGACAGTTCAACACAATATTGGTTCATGGATTGATACGTAGTCTAGCTTTAGCCCATCTGCAACACAAATTAAAGCTAGTACGCATATATCAAAAAGTGTAGATGCGGTGATAAAACATGGCAGTCCTTTCAGCACAGTACTGCATGCATGCGTGAATACACATTCTGTTTACACCAACTACCAGCATTTACATTGTGACACTACAAAAACCAGACGGGATGGCGGAATTGGTAAAGACAACCGGCTTCATGTGCAGAAGGTATGAGTTCGAAAGCCAGCAGCATTACTTCAAAGATTGCCATTTGCCACTGCCTGGCGTTCTATATGACAGGTTGGTTAGTTGTTGGAGTTTTACGTACTGCCAACATCTAAGGTCATATCAGGATGGGTACTGACTTGTGACAGTGTGCGACTTTATAGTGCTGCCCCACTGGGAAATCAGGCTGCCAGCACTATGAGCCAATATCCCACTCAGTCACATTATCCTGACACTAAGCTAGCCAGTCCTTGCCCTATCCTATTAATGCCAACTGCCAGGCTAGGAAGTGATTAGTATCAATTTTATATAAGTCATTGGTTTGACTCGACCGGGAACCCAATTCCCGACCTTCCGCACGCGAGGCCCGCGCTCTACCGATTCGGCTACCGCACCTGGTTTCTGTGTGACAAGGCTAGGGCAAGGACTGACTACTTCAATGTTAGGATAATCTTAATCTGACTTTGTTGGATATCGACGGGATGCCATGAAATCTCCATGAGTTTGCACTGCCACAACATTTAAGATATACCCCTTAGATTTTGCTAGGAAGAAAGACCCCAGCAGACAAACGAAAACAATGTCAAGCTACATCCCTATGTACATTGAGTGTCACCAGGACGATACTGGGCTGAATACGATCAGAAATATTCATGGGTGCTGCTCATCACTATGACCTTTAACCTTCGCCTGCAGTTCATTCCATTCGTAGGTCCCAATTCATTCTGATGCGCGCCTTCATTCAGCACTGAATTGGGAGACGCGGTAACCTCTGACATGCTTCGCTGGTTCACTTAGCGTTGCTTGTCACTAGTGCTTGGAGACCTTGCGAAGAGGCCACTTCCTGTTTATTGTTCATGGTTATGTGTTATGCAGAAAATTCTGCTGCAAGAAGTAAGTTTTTTTTTTGCTTTTTTTTTGTGTTTTGAGGGGAGGGTGTTATAGAGTTAAATAATACCGACCCTCCCCCCCCCCCCGCACACCCCACCCTACCCAGTGGGGGAGGTTAATGACTAACATGTGGATATACATAAACAATACTTATTGACGCTATTCACGCTGTGGTCATAACGAAACCAGACTGAGGCCATGTACTCCTCTGCGAGGCGCCGCTGTATGAAAAGTGATGCGAATACTTTTTCGTTGACCAATACCTCTCGAAATCACTCAAATTTGAGAGTATTCATTTTTTAAACTACCATATTCATCTTTGCATACCTGTTTTCTATCTATTGGCCCATTTTCACGAAGATTGGGTGACTCTTGCATGGTAATTTTCCCATTCTTTAACTACAATGTGACTGTCAACTTCAAGTCTGCATAGTTATGGTGGTATCATGTACCATGCAGCACTGTCAGCATAGTTATCTGTGTAACACAGTTAAACAACTAGTCTTAGTAATTACAAATTAATAAAAGCTTTAAAATGGTTTAAACAAATTTGTTTAATATATATATATTAAGAAAGTTATGCAATTTTGAATTTAAGAAAAGATTGGCAACCAGGGTGAGTGACTTTGTTGATATCGCCTACTGAAATGCATCTGATTATCACTCAATATTCATGAAAATTTACCAATAGATAGAAAAAAGATATTTAAAAATGAATATGATAGTTTCAAAAGTGAATTATCTTCAAATTTTACTACTTTAATTTCTGTAGTTGTTCATACACATCGGCACCCACATGGGGGGTGAGATCCGGTGGGGGAGGTGGGGAGTGTGTGTGTATGTGTGTGTGTGTGTGGGCGGGGAGTTTACTGTGAGTAATATACCATCAGGCCATTCCGTACTGCCCTGAGGCCGTGGCCCTCACCTCCTGTCGGGCCCTTTACATACCCTGGGCCCGACCCCATCCCCCGCAGCCATTAGTCCCCATCACTATCTACTAGTCGATCCTCCAGTACCCATGCGCACTGAACCAGGGGCTGTTTGACAAACACATTGCACAGCGTCGAGCTGGCCCATAGTTACTGGGCTCATTGAGGGGGCTTGCCCCCATATCCGCGTTTCGCCCCCATATCCACGTCTCGCCCCAATATCCACGTCTCGCCCCCATATCAGCATCTCACCCCCATATCTGCATCTTGCCCCCCATATCCACATATCGCCCCTATATCCACGTCTCGACCCGCTATCCGTGTCTTGCCCCCATATCCGCGTCTTACCCCCATATCCACGTCTCGCCCCCATATCCACATCTCGCCCCGATATCCGCGTCTCGCCCCCATATCCGTATCTTGCCCCCATATCTGCGTATCGCCCCAATATCCACGTCTCGCCCCCATATCTGCATATCTCCCCTATATCCGTGTCTCACCCCTATATCCACGTCTCTTCCCCATATCTGCATCTCTCTCCCATATCCGTGTCTCTCCCCCATATCTGCATCTCTCCCCATATCCATGTCTCTCCCCCAGATCTGTGTCTCTGCCCCATATATGTGTCTCTCACCCATATCCGAATCTCTCCCCATATCTGCATCTCTCCCCCATATCTGTCTCTCCCCTATATCCATGTATCTCCCCCATATCTGCATCTCTCCCCTATATCCATATCTCCCCCATATCCATGTATCTCCCCCATATCTGCGTCTCACCCCCATATCTGCGTTGTCTCCTCCATATCCGTGTCTCTCCCCATATCCGCATCTCTCCCCATATCCGCATCTCTCCCCCATATCCATGTCTCTCCCCCGTATCTGCGGCTCTCCCCCCATATCCGCATTACCCACCTATAGTTGAGATCATGTTTCTTGTTATGGTCATGTTTTATGATTATGTTGTAGACGTTGTTACTCGTTTTCCCAAGCACCTAGATGTTATTACCTATTCCTACCTGTTACAAGTTTAAGCTATCGTCAGAGCTCGCACTTGGTTTTTGGAAATTTGATCGGATTATACAGGTTTGAGGTGACAGTTATAAGTTACCAAATGGTTGTCTGAGACTGTGGCTTCCCAAGGGTGACTGACTTCTGTACAGAAATATTAAATTTTAATGGTGGCTGAGGTTTAGAGGCAGGCGCCTGTATAATGAGTCCCAGGGGTGCCCTTCATCAGGGAGGATCATCAGGGAGAATGGTGGATCAGGCAGGTCATCCTGGTCAGGGGTCAGTGTCAGGGGTGGTCTAGGGAAAACCGGTATTCATGGAGCCACATGATCGAAGCGAAGTCTGCTTCAGGCCATTGATTACTTTTTCAATAAACAAATTTCATAACTTGCCTCTGTGTTTGAGTGAAGCGAATTAGTTCTGAATTCCTACCCAGAATGCAAGTTCTTGTCACTATTGTCATCAATGCGCTGATTGTGAAGGGAAGCATCTATTGCATTATGTACACACCGGAAGCTGGTTTGTTGGTTGGTTGGTTGTTGGAGTTTTACGTCCTGGCAACATCTAAGGTAATATCAGGGCGCGTACCGACTTATGGCAGTGCACACTCATGGTGACTTTATAGTGTTGCCCCACTGGGAAATCAGGCTGCTGGCACCATGACCAGATATCCCACTCGGTGACATTATCCTGACACTGAGCTAACCAGTCCTTGCCTTATCCTAATAATGCCGAGCACCAGGCTAGGAATAATCGATAAGTATCAATTTTATTATAAGTCATTGGTTTGACTCGACCGAGAACCGAACTCCCAATCGTGCATGCACGAGGCCCGCGCTCTGCCGATTCGGCCACCGCGCCCGGTCACACCGGAAGCAGCAGCAGACTTGGCTCTGGTTTCCGGCGATGTGACGCCGTGGTGTTTATTTGTGCTGTGCGTTAGGGCAGGAAGCAGCTGCGCTGGTTTTCAAAGCAACGCCTTGTTATTTGGTTGATAAGACATGATACATGCGTCTCACTTTGATGTAGCGTGTGATTAAAGGTTCTATATTTACACCTGGCACTTGGTAAATAACTAAACTAAATGTGATATTGCAATGATGTGAACCTGTGTAATACTAAATGTGGCATATGATATGTGTAGTTTAAATTGATATATGTCGCTTCCTATCCAGACGCTCAGTATTATTTGGATAGGGCAAGGCCCGGTTGGTGCAGTGTCAGGATAATGTGACTGAGTGGGAGTGTCAGGATAATGTGATTGGTGCTGTTGGCCTGGTCTCCCAGTGGGGCAGCACTATAAAATAGTCATGAGTCCACACTGTCACAAGTCGGTACCCTTCTTGATATAACCTTAGATGTTGCCAGGACGTAAAACTCCAACAACCAACCAACCCCTGGTGGTGATTTTCTAGTTACTCTCGCCACACTCTCTGTGACAGAGCTGCTAGACAACTAAGGATGTGTCGGAAGGCAGGATTAGGGTTATCACCCAATGATTTTGCAACCGAGTATTCTAAATATTCTAAATATTCTAAATGCAGGGTTCCAATGGTTGTTTATCATAACCTGCCTTTTTTTTCTAGTGAAGGTGGTACTGAAGGTAGTATATATAACTTATTATAAGCGCCCCTTATATATACACACATATATATATATATATATATATATATATATATATATATATTGCGTGTCTTATCGGCAAGCCTACGCCACATGTCCACTGAAGACATTAGTGTCGCCCCTCGTGTGGATTTACAGAACCAATCCCAGTGATATCATTTCAATCAATCAATAGTTCCATCCTCTAGTCGAGGGTTGGATGCAATGGTTCTCCACTTGTCCCGATGTTGTGCTGTTCTGATAGACTGTGAATAATTCAAGCCTGTCCACTGTGAAATATTTGTAAACCATGATGTTCTTGGTCTCCCTCTCCCTCTGCTGCCATTCACCTTCCCTTCCAACAATGTACGGTATATTGAACTCTGACGAATGATGTGGCCAAAATAAAATAAGTTTCTTTGTCTGTATAGTGGCAAACAAGCTTTTTCATATTTTTAATTTTTCTGAGAACTTCTTTGTTGGTGATCTTCTTTGTCCATGATATTTTCATCATCCTTCGATAAGTCCACATCTCAAATGCTGCTAAACGTTTGTACATTTTCTTAGAGATTGTCCATGTCTCTGCCCCATACATTAGAGTAGACCACACATAACACTGAAGAATACGCTTCCTTGTTTGTATTAATATCTTACTTGATGTTAACACTCTATTCATTTTGTTCGGGCTATTGTTATCCTTCTTTTAATTTCTTCCTCACATCTCCCCATCATTTGTAATCTTTTGTCCGAGATATATGAATTCGGATACTTGTTCTATGTTTGTGCCATCTATGGTTATATTGATATTTGGTTTATCTGTCTTTTTACTTATAACCATTGTTTTTGGTCTTCCTGGCATTCATCTTCATGCTGAATAGTATTCCAGCTTTATTGATTCTATTCACTATATCTTGTAGGTTTTTCTCACTGTCTGCTAGTATTACACTGTCATCGGCATATCTAAGATTGTTGATGTTCATGCCACCTATTGTCACTCCCTTGCAATCTTCAATGTGTCTGAAAATCATCTCTGTGTACAGGTTAAATAGACATGGTGACAATACACACCCCTGTCGAACTCCTCGTTTAATCATAACTTCATCCGATAGGCCCTGCTCCATTTTTATAAATGCACGTTGTGTCCAGTATAAGTTCACAATTAGTTTAATGTCTTTGCCATTGACACCAATATCTTGTAAACATTTGATTAACAGTTCATGATTGACTCGGTCGAAGGCCTTCTCATAGTCAATAAAGCAGGCATAAACATCCTGGTTCACTTCACAATAACATTCACAAATCATTCTCATATTGAAAATCCCTTCACGTGTACCTCTTCCAGATATAAACCCACTTTGTACATTACTGATTTGTTCTTCAATTTTCTGTCTGTTTTCTCAGTAAAATTATTTTCAGGATCATCTTCAACATATGACTCATCAGGCTTAGTGTTCTGTACTCAGTACACAATGTTGGTTTTAGCTTCTTTGGGAGTCGTACAAATATGGATTCATTCATATTCAATGGTATAAATCCAGTCTCATTTACCAACAAATAAACATGTCCATCGATCGGTATAATTGATCACAAAGTCCTTAAAACGACAAATCTAAATTAAAAAGACAAGCTTAACTTAGTCCCCCCCCCCCGAGACAAACATACGATATCAATCTAAGCAACAGCTCACTTATGTCAAAATAATTGTAATATGAACGAAAATTATTCGCCATGACATGGTGTATTTTCCTCGGTCGACAGATTGTTAGTAAGACATCCCACTGAGAGGCACATCCGGTTCAATTCGTAGCTCGCTACCTACCTGAGAGCATAAAGCCCTGGTCACATACACGTTAGTGAACCTAGTTAAACGTAGTTGAACGTAGGATAGATTAACGTGGGTCAAACGTGGTGTAAGTACGTTAAACTGTGTTTTGAAATATGTTAAGGTGCGACAGGTTTTGGTACGGATAAATACGTTACGGTACGGAGAAATACGCTATGGTACGGATAAATATGTTATGGTATGGATGCTGGTATGTTCAATTACGTTCAACTACGTTCAACTACGTTAGCCTCCACTACATTCACCTACGCCCACTAACGGCTATATGACCAAGGCTTCATCCTAGTACGCTAGAGTACGCTAGAGTATGCTAGAGCAAAGTAGAGTATGTTAGAGTATACTAGAGGGTGGTAGAGTATGCTAGAGTACACTAGAGTATGTTAGTATCGCGGATGCAAATTCAGCCTCTGACGTAGTACTCTTTTGAACATGTCCAAAGATTAAAGCAGAACTCACGGCCCACCCACGTTATTACCAAGTTAGCATAACGAAGACCTATGGATGCCGGTACGTTTAACTACGTTCAACTACGTTCAACTACGTTCAACGACGTTCAACTACGTTCAACTACGTTCAACTACGTTCAACTACGTTCAACTACGTTCAACTACGTTCAACTACGTTCAACTACGTTCAACTACGTTCAACTACGTTCAACTACATTCAACTACGTTAGCCTCCACTACGTTCAACTACGTCCACTAACGTGTATGTGACCAGGCCTTAAGACACTTCTCCCAAGTGAGAAGTATTGATAGAACCTTCCTTATTAAGAATTTCACTGCCAATCTCGACGACATTATCGTCTCCTGAGAGTAGCCTACATATAGATCCATTATCGAGAAGTTCACTTCCTCTACCCCTACCGGACATGGTAGCCGAATCGGTAGAGCGCAGGCCTCTCATGCGGAAGGTCGGGAGTTCGTTTCTCGGTGAAGTCAAACGAATGACTTACAACATTGATACTTGTCGCTTCCTAGCCAGGTGCTCAGGATTATTAGGATAGGGCAAGGACTGGTTGGATTGGTGTCAGGATAATCTGACTGAGTGGGATATCAGGGCTTGGTACTGGTGGCCTGGTCTCCCAGTGGGGCAGCACTATAAAGTTGCCATGAGTGCACACTGTCACAAGTTGGTGCCCATCCTGATATGACCTTAGATGTTGCCAGGATGTAAAACTCCAATAACCATCCTCTCCCCCTAACCTCTCCTATGACTGGTTCTCCCCCTAACCTCTGTCTGCTTCTATCACTCTCTGATCCTGATCCCTCAGACCTTGTCTCCTCTGTCTTCCTCTCCCCCTAACCTCTGTCTGCCTATATCACTCTCTGACCCCCTCTCCCTCAGACCATGTCTCCTCTGTCTTCCTCTCCCCCTAACCTCTCTCTGCCTCTATCACTCTCTGACCCCTCTCCCTCAGACCATGTCTCCTCTGTCTTCCTCTCCCCCTAACCTCTGTCTGCCTCTATCACTCTCTCTGACCCCCTCTCCCTCAGACCATGTCTCCTCTGTCTTCCTCTCCCCCTAACCTCTGTCTGCCTCTATCACTCTCTGACCCCCTCTCCCTGAGACCATGTCTCCTCTGTCTTCCTCTCCCCCTAACCTCTGTCTGCCTCTATCACTCTCTGATCCCTCTCCCTCAGACCATGTCTCCTCTGTCTTCCTCTCGCCCTAACCTCTGTCTGCCTATATCACTCTCTGACCCCCTCTCCCTCAGACCATGTCTCCTCTGTCTTCCTCTCGCCCTAACCTCTGTCTGCCTCTATCACTCTCTGACCCCCTCTCCCTCAGACCATGTCTCCTGTGTCTTCCTCTCCCCCTAACCTCTCTCTGCCTCTATCATTCTCTGCCTCTATCACTCTCTGACCCCCTCTCCCTCTGACTTCAAACTAAAGTAAGATAGATTACAACGAGCAACCTTATATATTTACCTCAGACAATGTATAAAAAAACCTCAAAAACCATCGGACTAGACAAATTTAATAAGTGCGCCAGAATCTCTGTTGGATATGTAAGATCACATTTAGGTAAGGATTTAAATTGAGAAAAATTGATGTTTTTATTGGACTGTACAGCTTTAATAGTTTGCTTTCCTTCCCTACCACCCACACAGGTTGTGATGCTATTATAGCGGGTGGGGGTCGGGGATGCCGACACGTGGTAAATCTACACCCGCCACTCAATAGCCTCTTCGGGGACCCAAATGTACTATTTATGTAAATTTAGCAAAGCACGGTACAGGAGGAGGCTGAGGGGGCTGTAAGAAGAAAAAAGCTTCTATTAGAATATATTACGAAGCCGATAGATGATATTTAGACAGTTCTGTTGGTAGGCGAGCTGTGTGTGTGTGTGTGTGTGGAGGCTGCTTTCATTATGGCGTGTGTCGGGTGTGTAAGCTTACAATAGACAATAGACGTGTAAGCTTACAATTATACAAGACTTAAGGCCCGGTCACATTTACGTTATACCCCTGTCACACTATGACGTAACAGGCCAGTGAGTGGGGAATGTAGAAATCACTTATTTACGTTGAGATACATAGAAATTCTCAGCGTTTCAGGGCCAAGTTGGACGATTGTGCAACGTAGTGGGCATAGGCGAAACGTTGATCCAACATAGTGGTAACACATGAGACCATTTTTTTAAATGCTCACGGAACGCTTTCAGAACGCCGGTGAACGTTATATACATTATTCGATGGCCAGAAGTATCCATTTCTACGTTAAATACTTCAAAACATGGTGGAGAAACGGCAAACATACATTAGACGTACATTAGATGTACGTTATGCTTACACTTTCAATACGTTTTCAATACGTTGTCAATACATGGACTGTACGTTTCTGCCCGCTTTACTTATGCCTGACATAGTTCAACGTATGTATAACGTACGTGTAATATATGTCTAGCGTACTCGACGTATGATTAACGTATACATAGCATATGCCAAGGTATAAGCCACATGTGGTCTTACGTCGAGCTATGTCGAAAGTTTTGGGTATGTCCAAAACCTTGATGTGTGTCACCGTATCTCGACGTAACTCGACGTACCTCGACGTAGGCTTAATGAACGAGTAACGTATCTTGACGTATCTCGACCTAATGGCCAAATTTCACCTACGTCGGCTTACACTGCCGCATTACGTCATAGTGTGACAGGGCCATTAGTGGACGTAGTTTAACGTAGTGAAGGCTAACGTGAGTCAAACGGGATGTAAGTACGTTAAACTAGTGGGAAATACGTTAAGGTACGGCAGGTTTTGGTACAGATAAATACGTTATGGAACGGATAAATACGTTATGGAACGGATAAATACGTTATGGTACGGATGCCAGTACATTCAACTACGTTCAACTACTTTTGACTACGTTAGCCTTCACTACGTTCAACTACGTTCAACTACGTTCCAGTTCGTCCACTAACAGTTAGCTATACGTGAACACGGAAGAACGGCCAAGAGTTTGTGGAGGTCCAAGTGCGCTAGAGTACGCTAGAGTACGCTAGAGTACGCTAGAGTATGCTAGAGTACATTAAGAAGTACGCTAGAGTACGCTAGAGTACGCTAGAGTACGCTAGAGTACGCTAGAGTACACTAGAGTACGCTAGAGTACGCTAGAGTACACTAGAGTATGCTAGAGTATGTTAGCATCATCAATGCAAATTCAGGTTCTAACGTCGCGCTCTTTAGCACATGTCCAAAGCTGAAATCGGAACTCACGGCCCACCCGCATTATAACCAAGTTAGCACCACGGAAAAGTATGGACGCCGGTACGTTCAACCACGTTCACCTACGTTCAACCACGTTCAACTACGTTAGCCTTCACTATGTTCAACTACGTCCACTCACGTAAATGTAACCGGGCCTTTAGTGTCACAACAGTTGGAGCGGCAACTCTACCCACCCACCTAGTACCAACGCACATTCACCCCACGCCCATACACTCACCCCACGCCCATACACTCCACCCCACACACTCACCCCACACCCACCCACTAATCCCCACGCCCACACTCACCCCACATACTCACCCCACACCCACCCACCCACGAACCCCATGCCCACACTCACCCCACACACTCAGCACATGCCCACACACTTACCCCCCACCCACACACTCACCTCACGCCCACATATTCACCCCACACTCACACACTCACCCCACGCCCTTACACTCACCAAAGACACTCACCCGACGCCCACAAACTCACCCCACGCCCACATACTCACCCCACATACTCACCCACACACTCACCCCACGCCCACACACTCACCGAACACAGTCACCCCAAACCCACACACTCACCCTAAGCCCACACACTCACCCCACACACTCACCCCACATACTCACCCCATGCCCAGGCACTCATCCCAGGGCCACACACTCACCCCACACCCACACACTCACCCCAACCCCACACACTCACCGCACACGCTCACCCCACACCCACGCACTCACCCCCCCCACACACTCACCCCACACACTCACCCCACGCCCACACGCTCAACCCACACCCACCCACCTACTGCCCACATACACACCCCATACTCACCCGACACACTCACCACACACTCCCCCCATGCCCACACACTCACCCCACACACTCACCCCACATGCACACACTTACCCCACGCCCATACACTCACCCCACACACTCACCCCATGCCCATACACACACCCCACACACTCACCCTGTGCCCACACACTCACCCCACACCCACATAGTCACCCCACCCACTAACCCCACACACTCACCCACTCACCCCACCCACTCACCCCACACCCACCCATCTACTCACCCCATGCCCACACACTCACCCCACACACTCACCCCACGCCCACACACTCACCCCAAGCATTCACCCCATGCTGACACACTCACCCCACACACTCACCCCACGCTCACACACTCACCCCACGCCGATACACTCACCCTACACACTCACCCCACGCCCACAGACTCACCCCACGCCGACACACTCACCCCACACCCACGCACTTACCCCACAATAACCCACACACTCACCCAACGCCCACACACCCAGCCCACGCCCATACACACACTACACACTCACCCCACGCCCACAGACTCACCCCACGCCCACCCATTCACCCCACACCCACAGATTCACCCCACACCCACACACTCACCCCACGCCCACATACTCACCCCACACACTCATCCCACACCCACACACTCACCCCACACCCTCACCCCACGCCCACATACTCACCCCACGCCCACACACTCACCCCACACCCACACACTTACCCCACAATAACCCACACACTCACCCAACGCCCACACACCCAACCCACGCCCATACACACAACACACTAACCCCACGCCTACAATCTCAACCCACGCCCACACACTCACCCCACGCCCACACACTCACCCCACACATTCACCCCACACCCACAGATTCACCCCACGCCCACACACTCACCCCACGCCCACATACTCACCCCACACACCCACCCCACGCCACACACTCACCCCACACATTCACCCCATGCCCACACACTCACCCCACGCTCATATACTCACCCCACGCTGATACACTCACCCCACACACTCACCCCACGCCCACACACTCACTGAATGCCCACATACTCACCCCACACCCACACACTCACCCCATAATAACCCTCCTACTCACCCCACATACACACATTCACACCCACACACTCACCACACACCCACACACTCACCCCATGCTCACAGACTAACACAATACACTCACCCCACGCCCACCAACTCACTCCACGCCCACATACTCACCCCACACACTCACACCACGCCCAAACACTCACCCCACACACTCACCCCACACCCACACACTCACCCCACTCCCACACACTCACCCCACACCCACACACTCACCCCACACCCACACACTCACCCCACACCCACACACTGACCGCACACACTCCCCCACACCCACGCACTCACCCCACGCCCACACACTCACCCCACGCCCACACACTCACCCCACACCCACACACTCACCCCACGCCCACACGCTCAACCCACACCCACCCACCTACTTCCCACCTACACACCCCATACTCACCCCACACACTCACCACACACTCCCACCATGCCCACATACTCACCCTACACACTCACCCCACGTGCACACACTTACCCCACGCCCATACACTCACCCCACGCACTCACCCCATGCCCATATACTCACCCCACACCCACACACTCACCCCATGCCCACACACTCACCCCACACCCACACTCATCCAACAACACACACCCACTAACCCCACCCCCTACACACTCAACCGTCACCCACACTCAACCCACAGCCCATACCCACACCAACACCCCCCCCCCCACACCTCCATAGCCACCCCCCCCCCCCCCACATAACAGCATGACCGTCAGTTCAGCGTCAGTATTCTGAAAATGCAATATGGGTCGTTCTCCGAAGCTGGGTTCCACTTTTGTGACATGGAAGCGAAAACTGAAAGCATCTCAAATAATAGCAGAAAACATTCCAAACAATATCAGAATCTATTTCCATATGAAGCTTTACATGCTGTGTATGTGTCAGAGTTGAAAAAATAGCCATTTCACATTTTGATTTTGACCTTATAATGAATAACAATAGAAAAATATGTCCTATGTAACATGGAAATTAAACACACAAAAATGACACATCCATAACATCATTTTTAACATACACAACACATTCAAACCAGATTTCTTTGATGACAGTTTAGCAAACAAAATGATGTCTTACAAGAAAAAAGTTGAAACAAAGTTGAAAAAAAAAAAGTTTGTGTAAATTTTAGTGTAAAGGTGTAAATGTCTCAAATTTCACATTTTCACTTTAGCACAAAATCATATAAACATACTTCTGATACATTTTGTGGTATAGATCAAATAAATATAGTATTGCGAACATACTTAATAACAAAACGCAGCAATAATTATTTGACTTGCTATCAAAAAAAGAAAGAATTTATTATGTCCTACGTAACATGGATACCAAATATGTGGTACCCAAGTAAAGTCGATTAGTCTCCAACCCTTAAATCATGCAAACCCATCTTACACAGAAATTTTAAAGCAAACACACAAAAAGGATCTGCGATGTCACAATACAAGCTGGATGCAGTTTCACGGTGCAAGAGAATGTCATCAGTATTAACCTTCTTTTAGCCCTTTCAAGCCTATTCAGCAAACACTGATGTTCTTATTATGTGGGACTCGTGTTTATAAGGATTGCATGTGGCAATAAAGTGATGGGGATCTTCGCATGTGCAAATTTTTTTTACTAAAGTGTATTTTATTCATCGAATAATATCTCTTGTCAGCCCCAGAGCACTGGTCTTCGGGCCGTACAGTGTTCATGTTGTTTGTCAACATGGGTAATTTGCACACGAACAAGGGACTACACTGATGGTGGCACTGCCTGGATTCGAACTCCACACCCAAAACCCCCATCGGACCTCCCGAGAACCACTCTCATCTCGCGGGACTCTCTCTCGCCTCACGAGATCTCGCCCGCTTCGGGTCGACAACGGGCACCCAGGCCATGAACTGAACCACATCGACTCCGGACGCCAGACCGACAACAACCACCAGCTTTCTCCTCTCCTCTCCTCTCCTCTCCACTCCACTTCAACAACTCCACAGCCTCATGGCTTAATCTCTACAACACCATACCACTACAAAATGCCTCGCGCCACCAGGACTCAGCGCCGCGCCACAGAGCCTACGAACACGGCCCCCGCCTCCTCTTCAGATGCCACAATGGACGCACCGGACGCCGCCCCTTCTGCAGCCCGGTGCCGCGGCTGGCCGAGATCAACCATCGCCCACCCGGCACCACTGCCACCGCAGACCCATGCCGCACCAGACGCCTCCCAGGCCGACAACACCTCCGCAGACCGACAACTCACCCTTCTCCAACAATTACTCGCCGACACTTGCTCAACAAGCAGAAGTGAACAGGGCAATGCTGGAGCAAATGTCGGCGATGGAGACTACCAGCAAGTAAGGAATCGTCCACCATGTCGTCATCTGTCTCATGCAGCGGCCGCCACGCCATCTCATGACGGAAAAGACGCCGGAGCCACAAAAGGGACTCATCCAAGGACCAGTGCCGCCAGTGGCACCCGTCAAGCCAAGCCCGTGATGAAAGAAAAATGCCCGAACGAGACCTCAAGCATCGACACAAGATGCGCTGAATGCAGGGACAGATGCTAACACTCATCAACCGGCGAAGATGACTCATGCCACCGGGGCGTAATAAAGGCCATCCTGGACAACAACGGCTCGTATACCAGAAAGCAAAGAAGTAGGAAACCGCTTCTACATCACCACTGCGTTATCCGCAGGGACCGTAAGGGGAGTGTCGGTCCTAGGGACAGCGCCTGGTACGAGTATTTGTCTGCCATCTACAGGATGGCAAAGGACTCGTCAGTGCCGCGATCATGGGCTGGCCCCCTGAGCGAACATACGGAACACCTAGTCGACATGGCAGCCGAATGGGACTGGGAAACCTGCCTGGCATGGTCAGAGCGTGTGTTCAACATGATTGATGACAGCAGGCTTCCCAGAGGATGGAAGGACGCCACAGCCATCAAGGATATACAACGCGATGCCTGCCTCACAGGAACCCGGAACGCCCAGTCTCAAAAACGCCACAGCAGACACCAAAAACGCCACTCGCCCCAAGATCGCAATGAAGAAGAAAACAACTACAAGAATGACAACTACAACGCCAGCACCTCATCATGATCATCATGCTGTCGGTCGCGATGTGACAAAGACTGCTTTCATTACTTGACTGCCACTCTCCATTTAGCTCTCTGCTGTTAGAGTTGCGTCCATGAGTCGGTCTTAATGTCTCTCAGCTTCAGGTTTCTCTTGATGGTATCCTTGAACCGGAGACGAGGGCGCCCTCTCTTTCTGTAGCCAGAAGACAGTTGAGAATAGAGGATCTGCTTTGGTAGCCTGTCTGATGACATCCTCATGAAAGATCTTCCATAGAGGGCAGCCCCGTTCGTTCGAGTATTTCCTTATTTGTCACTTTGTCCTTCCAGGTTAGCCTCATGATTGAATGCAGATGTCGCATCATGAAGGCATGCAGCTTTTTCACCTGTCATCTGTACACTGTCTAGGCCTCGGCACCGTATAGTAGCGTGGATAGCACGATTGCATGGTAGATCTTACCTTTGACCCGAATGGACACATGGTGGTTGTTCCAGAGTCTCTGGAGTAGTCGGCCGAAAGATGCGCTAGCCTTGGCCATCCTCCTCTGTATTTCAGCATCAATGCGTCCATCACTTGATATAGTGCTTCCGAGATAGGTGAATTCCGGAACAGAGTTCAGCTTGTTTCCGTCAACCATGATCTCCTCCTCTCGGGTTCTTCTAGAGTTTGGTTGGTACAGCACCTCCGTCTTCTTGATGTTACTCTTCAGGCCAAACTTCTTTGATGCATCGGAGAAAGCATCCACTATTTTCTGGATCTCTTCAGCAGAGTGGGCAACCAGTGCACTGTCACATTTCCTGAAAGCTGCCTGCAAAAGTGTTGAAGTGCTGCTGGCTTTTGCAAGTTACCAGCGGCACTCTCTCGGGGGAGCAAATAGAGGTTTCACACCGGCAAGAACATGTCAAGACAGGCGCCAAATTATTTGTCCCTGCAGTGGCTGGTCGGGAGGTGTTGGGACTTCCATACATCAACCGCCCTTAATGCTGCCACAGTGACATGGTTTTCTGTTTAGGGTTTGCTCCCTTAGCCTTCGGTTCTGTCAAGAACCTGTACCTCAAGGCAGTGGTTTACAACTCTGCAAGGCAGGGGCGTCAAACTCCCTGAGGTATTGCTATACCTGCAATACCTGCAATACCTGCATACCCACACGCCAGCACCTACCAGACATATAAAGGCCCCGAGTTCAACCGTGAGACAGATGGCCGCCCATGTCATAGGTAGAACTCGGGAAAGGACTGCGGTTTCGCCACATCTCACGGCAGCGGTATGGAAAAGTTCCCCCATGTGTGTGTGCTTGTTGTGTGAACAAATATGACCGGGAGAACAATCACAAAGAAACAGAGAGCAACAACAAGAAAAACCAGCTCGACAAAATGCAGAAAAGCGATGCCACAGACAGCAGCGACAAACCGGATTTTCCGTAAATGGCTCTTCACGAGCCGAAAAACGCCTAAAACCCAAGCCAAAAATAACGACGAACACCAAACAACGAACGGACAGCCGCCATACGCCCAGACACCCAAACAACAAGTGGCAGAAAAAGCAATGGACGCGCACAAATCCGACGCCGACCGCAGAAATTACACAACCAAGGCGGCCACAAACGGACAGCCAGAACCGGCAGCGTCTGATGTCGATACATCTGAGCCACCAGGGACGGCCGAACCAACACACGGTGGATTCAAAACCGACACCGACGCCGGCCCCTCAGATGTCCGCCCATCCGACTCACAACCGCCACAAGAATCACCAACGGTTGGGGAACGGGCTGGTCACGGGACGGTCCCACGATCCGGGACACACACTAACAGGGGGCGACATCGTCGACGCCGGAAGTACACTCAAGATCCACGTATAGTCTACAAAAACAACAAGATCCTCATCAGACGCGTTCCAGATCATCGTCCGTCGCATACCCGGTTCCCGGCGCTGCCCATTCCGGGCGTGGCGCGCATACAAGAACGCCACTCGAACCTCCCCAGGAGCCCCAGCCTTCATACTCCCAGGAGGGACACCACTCACCGTGATCATCACCGTCACCTCTGCCCTCTGGGCCACCATAGCCGCATCGAACCACCCCGACTCGGTGTCCTTCACGCTACACAGCGTCCGCCATGGAGGCGCACAGTCCTGCGCACTCGGCGGTGCGTGCCTCGATGACGTCCGCGAGCTCGGGAGCTGGCGATCCTCGGCCATCCATGCCTACGTCCCCCAGAAGGCCTTCTCCGCAGCAAACCAGGCACTCTCCCACCACCTGGTTGAGATAGCCTGATGTACTGTTACCTCTTATTATGTCCTATTGTCCCTCCCTTGATTGATTCATATGACATTGATTTACTCTACTCACCTTACCTAATGTTGAAATTACTGATTGTGATACTCTTGTTTTGATGCTAGATTCCTTACGTAACCTTACTGAATACTCCTGTAATTGGTTAACCCTGATACATTGATTGATATTCGATATGCTGACTGAACCCAGCTTGATATTGACTGTGATACTCCGGTTTGCATCCCAGAGATACTTACCTAACTTTACTGAATACCCCTGTAATTGATTAACTCTCATGCAATGATTGATGTTCGATATTCTGTCTGAAGCTCTCTGGAATTATTACCACTGTAACATAGTCATGCTGAACACTTGTGGCCCGAGGGCCTTTATAAATAAAGCCATTTCATGTAGTCCCTTGTCGTGTTGTGAATTCCCTAATACATAAATGAATTCCTTAATAATAAATGAAACTACTATCAGTTGTAAATAGCAACTGCATGCAAATCCTGTTTGATACTAAAAGTATTAGACATTTTATAAATGAAGTTTCAGCTGTAGTAGTAACTGTGTACAATTCCAGTCCAATAAAAGTATCATGCATTCAGTGAAAATGTATTGCATGGTTCTAGAATTGTCTTTAAACATATTTTTCCTTTTTTGTCAAGAAATATATCAAAATTATATATACCTATTTTCAAATATATACACAGTATATATGCAAATCAGTGGATCTAATGACAATTTATATGTTGGTATCTAGTAAATACCTACACTGATTTGTCCATAATTGTACGTCATTATATACTGAAGGATATGGCATGATGGTGACAGGAAAAAGTTAAGTAAATCAGAACAAGTGTGATGCATATGCCGAAATAATTGCTTTGGTTTTGATAATTTGATATTTTCATTGGACTTTGCAGCGTTAAAGATATTATTATCTATTGAATTGGAAACCCTAAACCAACAAGTAAAACCTTGCATGTAAATGTAAAATGATTTAATGTACCTCATACTCATTACTTATTGCATTGTGTACACTTTAATTTGAGAATTTATGTCACACTTCAGTGTACTATATAAGCCCTGTAAAATAATGTGTGTAAATACATATATACTTGTAACACTTGTGGTCAGAAGACCGGTGATAGAGCATATATGAATCAAATTAATATACAAAAACAAAATCTATATATATCGGGGGTGTTGTATAATTTATTATGAGAATATAAAAAAGCTGCATAGATCTCCATGATATATGTATATTGGTGTGTGTGCTGCAGAAAACCACAACACTAGCTCCACATACTCTACTTCCCACACTTCCCCAATTGTTTTTATATATATATATATATATATATATATATATATATATATGTATATATATGGGTCATTCTCTAAAACTGGGCACAAAAGTGTGACATGGAAACCAAAGGTGAAAACCTTCCAAATAATAGATAAGATCCTTCCAAATATTAGCCTAATCCAATGTCCTATGAAGGTTTGCATGTTATGCATATGTCAGAGTTGACAAAAATTAGTTTCACTTTTTGAATTAGATCTTATACAAATTGAGCAATACATTAATATCACTTGTGTAACATGAAAATCAAAGACACATCCAGAACCTCATTTTAATATATACAACTTAGTCAAACAAGATTGTATTGATTACTGTTAAGCAGACAAGGTATGACTTACAAGAAAAAAGTTGAAAAATAAGTTGAAAAGAAGTTTGGCTTCATGTATGGTGTCAATGTGTAAATTTTCACATTTTCACTCTACCGCAAAATCATACAATTATTCTTTTGATATATTTTGTGGGATAAATTCAATACATGTAGAACTGCTAACATACCTAATAGACAGAGGCTACACTAATTATTTGACTTCCTATCAATAAAACAAAGACTTAATTATCAGCATCGGAACGTGGAGACCAAATATGTGGTGCCCAGTTTTGGAGAATGACCCAGATATATATATATATATATATATATATATATATACTTAGGCAAGGCAAATATTCCTCGCCAGAGAAGAATATTATATCACTCAATCCACACATGTCTTTGTGGGTTTATTTTAGGAGTTTTTTTTGGGGGGGGGATTATTTGGGGAGATTATTTGGAGGAGATTATATGGAGGAGCGACTGTCTCTCTCTCTCTCTATGTGGTGTATAAAGTATTATTCGAGTATAAAAATACAAAGGGAATTTCCTATTATTCCATATTATTATTATTACTTCATACCATTGTTATTCTCCGTAAGACTCTGCACTTGACCGGTGGTGCCACCTGCGCTCACCCCCACCCTCCACCTGCCTGACATTGTCAGTCGTGCCTGAGGATTTTTTCTATTATATTAAAATCTGAACTTCCGAGCAGGTCTGGAGGCGGTAGTGACCAGACGCAGCTGGTATCAGGGTGGCCAGGAGCCACTCACAGGTGGCGCCATAGTGGCAGAAGCAGGAACTACGGTATCTAGATTGAGTAGAATACATTCAACCTTTTTCAGTCACTTCCGATTATCCACATCCGGTCGTGTCCGAGATAGGAACGCGCCGAAAGGGGGAACGCTAATCACGTGATCACCTATCGTGTGGAAACACCATTACATGCTGGATCAAATCAAGGGAAAATGAATTTTAAATTGCCACTCGACCCAATTCAAATATGTTCTTGTTTACATTAGTTTTTAAGCACGGACGCTGTGTGGAATGCGGTAGATGCGATCTGCACCGATCATGTGACACATACCAGGCGCGCTGTTTAATCAGGTCTTTGACGCAAGCATAACATTGACGGAGTAGTGGCTTTAATTAGGAGACAGAGCCCGCACATCTGGGTCCATTCAGGACGCACTGGCCTGGGAGGGTGAACTGGGTGTGCATTGACGGTGGTACTGGGTGTGAACTGAAGGTGGTACTGGGTGTGAACTGTAGGTGGTACTGTCTGTGAAGTGATGGTGGTACTGGGTGTGAACTGAAGGTGGTACTGGGTGTGCACTGAAGGTGGTACTGTCTGTGAAGTGAAGGTGGTACTGGGTGTGAACTGAAGGTGGTACTGGGTGTGCACTGAAGGTGGTACTGTCTGTGAAGTGAAGGTGGTACTGGGTGTGAACTGAAGGTGGTACTGGGTGTGCACTGAAGGTGATACTGTTTGTGAAGTGAAGGTGGTACTGGGTGTGAACTGAAGGTGGTACTGGGTGTGAAGTTAAGGTGGTACTGGGTGTGAACTGAAGGTGGTACTGGGTGTGCACTGAAGGTGATACAGGGTGTGTGTGAAGTGAAGGTGGTACTGGGTGGGCACTGAAGGTGGTACTGGGTGTGAACTGAAGGTGGTACCAGTGTGCACTGAAGGTGGTACTGGGTGTGAACTGAAGGTGGTACTGGGTGTGAACTGAAGGTGGTGCTGGGTGTGAACTGAAGGTGGTACCAGTGTGCACTGAAGGTGGTACTGGGTGTGAACTGAAGGTGGTGCTGGGTGTGAACTGAAGGTGGTACTGGGTGTGCACTGAAGGTAGTGCTGGGTGTGAACTGAAGGTGGTACCAGTGTGCACTGAAGGTGGTACTGGGTGTGAAGTGAAGGTGGTACTGGGTGTGAACTGAAGGTGGTGCTGGGTGAGAACTGAAGGTGGTACCAGTGTGCACTGAAGGTGGTACTGGGTGTGAACTGAAGGTGGTACTGGGTGTGAACTGAAGGTGGTGCTGGGTGTGAACTGAAGGTGGTACCAGTGTGCACTGAAGGTGGTACTGGGTGTGAACTGAAGGTGGTAATGGGTGTGCACTGAAGGTGGTACTGGGTTTGAACTGAAGGTGGTACTGGTTGTGAACTGAAGGTGGTACTGGGTGTGAACTGAAGGTGGTGCTGGGTGTGAACTGAAGGTGGTACTGGGTGTGCACTGAAGGTGGTGCTGGGTGTGAACTGAAGGTGGTACCAGTGTGCACTGAAGGTGGTACTGGGTGTGAACTGAAGGTGGTACTGGGTGTGCACTGAAGGTGGTACTGTGTGTGAACTGAAGGTGGTGCTGGGTGTGAACTGAAGGTGGTACCAGTGTGCACTGGAGGTGGTACTGGGTGTGAACTGAAGGTGGTACTGGTTGTGAACTGAAGGTGGTACTGGGTGTGAACTGAAGGTGGTGCTGGGTGTGAACTGAAGGTGGTACTGGGTGTGAACTGAAGGTGGTACTGGGTGTGAAGTGAAGATGGTACTGGGTGTGCACTGAAGGTGGTACTGGGTGTGAGCTGAAGGTGGTATTATATATCCGTTGGTGGTGCCTGAGTGGGACATGTCAGACACTAGAGGGGATTATCTCATGGTACATGTGAGATACCAAAGGGGATTATTTAATGGTACATGTCAGAGACTAGTGTGGCCTATCTCATGGTACATGTCAGACACTAGCATGGATTATCTCATGGTACATGTCAGACACTAGCATGAATTATCTCATGGTACATGTCAGACACTAGCGTGGATTATCTCATGGTGCATGTCAGATACTAGCATGGATTATCTCACCATACATGTCAGACACTAGCGTGGATTATCTCTTGGTAAAAGTCAGATACTAGCGTGGATTATCTCACCATACATGTCACACACTAGAGTGGATTATCTCATGGCGCATGTCTGACACTAGCATGGATTATCTCATGCCAGATTGACGTCTATGGTTCTTGTCCGGTTTGAGTTTGTTTAGTCCGCTTATCTTCCGTTGGCTATCCGTTCATGTCCGTTTCATGTCCGTTCCATGTCCGTTCCATGTCCGTTTCATGTCCGTTTCATGTTTGTTCATCCGGCGGGATTTGACCCGATATCACTACATTTTGACACATTTTAATACATTTTGATACTTATCATGGCCAAACACCTCTGGACTAGAAAATTCTGTCCGTTGCTCAATCCGGTGATGTGTGACAGTCGTGTTAGGCCTATGGCAATATACAGGTACTTGATTTAACCCCTTGTAAAATATTCCGATAAAACCATCAAGACTAATTGAACAGTGCGGAGTCATGGTTAATTTTGGTTCTTAGACTTAGTCAGTAGTATGTCTGAGCATTAGATTTATTATGTTGTCAGTCACAACTTTTATATATATTCAAAGTATTAGTCAACTGCAAGAAAAACTATTATCAGAATTTGTGTATTGGAGGAAATATTCCTTGCTTGTTAACTTGTTAGTGCAGAGGGTACTATATTCCGCCAGATTGAGATTCTACTCCCGTTTAATAATTTGTTAATTGCTTGTTAACGTGTTAGTGCAGAGGGTAGGCCTACTATATTCCGCCAGATTGAGATTGTACTCACGTTTAATAACTTGGTAATTGTTTGTTTATGCATTAATATTATTGGACAGACAAAAATGTGCTCTCCCAAGCTTGTTGTATACGGCTGAGTGACATTACTTCAAACATGGTGAGGGAGTTGTCAGTAAAATACTGATTTGATGATGGATACCTAAAGTATATAATTTTAGTAAAAATAACGGTCTATTTGATGGTCAGTCTTGTATGTTGTTAGTATGCAGATTCCAACATGAAGATTTTGAACTGTTATTACCATTATTAGGCATCAATGTGGTATTAATAGAAAGGTTGTGACTATGCTTACAATGAGTCGTAAGCATAAATCCCAGGCCATGCTTACGACAATTGCTATAAAGTCGCCGGTTATACCTCACCCAGATACAAACGAATCCAGCATCTAAAGCTCTCCAAACATACCTTTGCTTAAGCTGTATTCACACGGGCAAAATGTAAAGCGATCTAGGCAAGGCGCATCACATGAAGCGATTTAGATGCGCGTTCACACGGGCAGTACTTGGGCCGGAAGTCGATATCTGCGCATGAGCAAGTCCAGTGTGACCAGCGCCACCACGAGAGAGTGGATTCGACCTAGATATGTATTTAATTAATTGTATTGGTTTGGAAAGGTCAAAACTTCTGCTGGGCAGTGAAACCCTAAAAATAAATGATGAAAAAAATATCTGTGCATAGATAGCGGTTTCATTAATTAAATTATATAATATGCGCTTTAGATCGACCAGACAGTCAACAAACCAAGGTCTCGACTGCGCTTCCGTGTGACGTCCTAAATCGCTTCATTTGAGTTCACACGGGCAAGATAAAACGTTTCAACATAGATCGCTTCCTGTATACCACCTAGCGAAGCGTTTTACATTAAACGATTTATATGAATCGATTCAGCCCTAAAACGCCTCAGGCGTGCATTCACACGGCAAATCTGAGTCGAACTAGGCAAGTGGTTTTGCGTGAGGCGTTTTAACTTGCCCGTGTGAATACAGCTTTAGTTTGTTCAGTTCATGCCACTGAACATGTGGGAGCAGAGTTGAGGTATGTGATGTATGAATGACATCATAGGTGGGATTCCCTCATCACATGACCTAGAGGGGTTCCCCCACACACAGGGCAACCACCAAGATGGCAGCCACAGAAAGATCTCAATTAAACTTTTAAAGTCTATTAATCTACATGATTTAATCAAGTATTCACACAAAAAGTAGCTGTTTATGATAAATAAACATTTGAACTTTATATTTATTATTTTAGATTGCAATTTCTAACTTTTTTTCTCTATAAGGTTGTCTAAAAGTGTCAGTGGTGCTGGACTAAATAAAACAACAGAAGCAAGCGATGTCAGCACTCTCCCCCCCCCCCCCCCCCCACACACACATATGTAGTTGCATAAACTGAAAACAGGCAAACGAATGCTTGGAGAGCATTTGTCAGCATTTGTCGGCATTTGTCGGAGTATGGGTCGTCTCTCAGCAACCTATAGCTGTGATATATGCGTAAGAGACGTCTGGACGGCTAGACGTCTAGACACGTCTGTAATATATGCAAATGAGATGATGTCACATGACTAAGTGTGCCAGAGGTGTAGACCCCTGGTCGGGGAATAAAGCATTCAGTATCCAGAAGTCAAAGTGTTCAGACCTTGTACTTTCACAATAGCTAGTCCCTTTAACCAAACCTCGAGCAGATGAAGATATCATGTCCGGTCTGATATGACCTTCGATTTTGCTAGGACGTAAAGCCCCAACAAAGAAACATATCATGTTCTCACTTCAAACTCTGGTTGAATGCATGGGTTGAGCACAATTATAATGTTGTTTGCGGAAACATAATTGGATACGAAAGGGGAGAAGCATGGGCCTACTCGTGTGTCCAATTATTCCATAGCCGCTCTTCAGATTTTGTGAAATAATATGTTTGTTCAAAGGTACGGTTTAAATACAGGTTTTATTTGGGAACATTCTTTCTGTTTGGAAATTAGGGCAGCTAAAATAGATTCATGAATATCCGTTAGGTTTTATTTCAAATGCGTTGCCTTTTATTTGGTATAGGAGTGATGTGTGTTGTGTTAATCTAACTGGGGTCGATGTTGTGTTATTACATGTACTGGAGTAGTGCACTCCAAGTTGTAATTGTAGTTGGTAAACAATGTTCAGTTCCAATTTAAATTCAAAGGCTCGTGTGTCTTATATCTATTATTTCCGCTGCCTTTTTTTAATATGCACGCCTATCGTGTATCTGAAGACAATGAAGGTAGTAACGCCCTCCACCCCCGCCCCCGTCCACCCGCCCCACTCACCTCCAACTGATTTAAACAAACAGCTAGTTCTTAAAGCTAAAGTCCAATGAAAGCATATTATTTCCCAAACCAAAATATTTACCTGGATTTGATACTTCTTCTTCTTGGTTGTGCATCGGTGGCGACGATGACAACAACTCATCATTTGTTGTGAACTCGTTGATGACTGATGAGTCCAATTTGTGATCAGAATGTGGGGGGGCACATTGGACATGTGTGTGTAGCACTGTCAGAGAGTCTGGTAGCTGGAGGAGACAATCTTTTCTCTGCTGACGCTTTTGCTTAGCTTGAGATATACAATTAGTTTCAAACTGTGTTGTGCCTTTATGAATAGAAGCATGCCATGAACCCTGTCCTTGGCCACTATTTCTCAGGTACTACATTCTTTTCTTTTTTTTCTTTTTTTTTATTGACGAGGTATTTACTCTGCCCATAACGTATAAGCTCCTCTGAGGGTGCTTGTTTTCAACACTGGACAGCTGTGGTGCTGTCTTGATCTGTTCCTTTGCCCAACATATCCTACGTAGATATAGGTGTACTTATTCAGCAATTGGTGCTGAATAGAAGTGAATTTAATAGAACTTGTTACCCTCGTATCCAGCATTTCAATATACATGTCAAAAGTAATGTTACATGTTTTAACTTCAACTAGATCCAAAGTTAACCTCGTTTAATATAAGTAGCATCAACCTCAAGCAAGGCAGAGTCTGCCAATCATCATACTAATATATTTATCTAAAGCAATTATTTCAGAAACTAAAAACTATTGGACTATGCAACTTCAATGCCAGTCAAGAACAGATTTCGATAGGGCTATGGAATGGTTACGTCAATTAAGCATTAAAATAGTGTTGTTCGATGGATTTAAAATATTGCAAAGCATAATTTACTCAGCCGTTTTGGGTGTGTATGGGGAGGATTTTTTTACCATTCCTAACAATACTTGTCTTCAAGGACCCCTGTAGTCAGCAATCAGGGGCGTAGCTAGACCTTTAACGATGTGTACTCCTAATTTCGGCAGGGGGTTTAAGGGGCCGCTTAAGCTTAAGCTGGCGGATTTTACACATTTTAGACTTGAGTTTTCAACACTCCGGACTACTCTCCTTCTCTCTTTATTATTTTTGTATTTTATTTTTTTTGGACAAAACGATGTGGTCGTGTTGGTGTATGCGCGTACACCTAGTTACGCCCCTGGCAATCCCCTGTCATATGTGAATAAATGTTTAATGTACAAACTGTTTTTGTCACATTTGGCGGTTCGTCCAAGGACATGACACCTGCTATATATCTCAAGACAAAATTGGTCCTAATGCAGCATTAAATCATTTTACATTTAGTGTATCAAGAATAGGTGGTTGGTTGTTGGCTTACGTCCTAGCAACATCTAAGGTCATATCAGGACAGGGGGTACCGACTTGTGACAGTGCTCACTCATGGCGACTTTATAGTGCTGCTCCACTGGGAAATCAGGCTGCAAGCACCATAACCCAATATCCCACTCAGTCACATTATCCTGACACTGAGCTAACCAGTCCTTGCCCTATCCTAATAATGCCGAGCGCCTGGCTAGGAAGCGATAATTATCAATCTTTTAAGTCATTGATTTAACTCGACCGGGAACCGAACTCCCGATCTCTCACACGCGAGGCCTGGCCTCTGTCGAATCGGCCACCGCGCCCCGTCTAACAAGAATAAGCAACATGTGTAAAATAAGGTCCCAGATAGTGCATTAAAAATTGTGCATTGCCTATTGAAGTCACGCACTGACTCCCTGGCCACCTGAATGTAGTGCTGGGCAGGTTGTATAGCGGAGTAGTCAGTGATTCCCCCCTCGGGATACAGCTGAACTCCTCACCCCTCATCAGCAACAAGAGCCCGTCGTAATATAAACCCACTGAGTGTTGTTGTTGTTTACGCAATATATACTTCTTGCATATGAACATTATACATACCAGACGGGAGTTGAGCATACAGAATGGGAGAGAGCCTCCTGAAGCACAACAAACACGCAGAGCCATCGTATCGCAGACCAAACAAGGTGTACAAATATACGGTCTTTCAGTCGTGATAGCCGAGCTTGGAATCATATCAATATCTCGGGCGATGGAGTTGGGGACCATTGTTATGTAATAGTGATGCAATGTATGCCCACTCGCTGTGTGAAATGGAAAAAAACTATGTGTAAATGTTATGACGCACGGTGACCGGGATTGCGGTATGATGTCAGGATACTAAGATATGGTTACTAATTACAGGAATGTTCCCTCCATGCACCAGGAAGAGTGCAAAAGGGAGAGGGACAGGTATTATTGTTTAATGTAACTGTATGGCGACTACTTGTTACCACGGGACTGCTGGGTAAGCACACCTAGCCATTCTGCATACATTAAGCTGCCCTGGGGTTGAGTGACAGGTGCCCCCTCTTGGACACCACCCCTCTTAGGCTGCAGAGGTGTCTGATTGGCTGGCTGTGTGAGCCCAGTCACCCTTGAACTCCTTGCACTTGCTGGACAGACACACACTCACTCTAGAGATACCAAAGGAAGCAGTTCACCACTGAGATGTGTGTAACGCCCAAAGGACTTATGTTCAATGGGATGTAGGCACTGATTTTGACTGAGCAAGCAGAAGATATGTGGGTATATGCAGCAGGTTGTAAGTGAGTCAGGATGGCAGGTCACTAGTAAGTGAACAAGAGTTGTAGCAATAAAGCTCAACCTTATCACTGTCAATCTTGCGTGACTTGTCTCCCTTTCTTTCTTATGAGTTGTGTTTTGGTATTTAGGGGGGGGGGGAGACTGGCAGACAGTTGCCGGGATCCTCCTGATAGTAGTGAGTATAACAGGAGTAACTGGTGACGGCCAACTAACCAGATATTCTTCAAAGGGTTATTTTAGCTTTGTCCTCGTACCCACAAAAGATACGTTAGGAAGATGAGGGCAGGTATTTTATTTGTGATTTTGTGTGTTGATTCCTTAGTACTAGGCACAATATTTCCCATTTTCATTCCCCCATGACAATACCATAGTAACCATATTCTAACTCCCTAAACCGACCACCTCCCTAAATGCACCACTTAAATTCGGTCACAAGTCGGTCGATTTAGAGAGGTTTTACTGTATATGTATTTGGTAGCAATTCAAAACCACGGAAGTATGAAACATAGTGGTGACCTCATATTGTCAATATGATCAATGTTTATATTCCTAAGAGTTGGTAAAGGGGCTGTCACATTAGGGTTTTTTGCGGGAGCGTATGGCGGCGTAAGCGCGTTACGTCATATACGTCGGCATACGCCGTATACGCTATTCATACGCTATGCATACGCTACTCATACGCTACTCATACGCTGCCAGATGCCGCCAGATGCCGGCGTATGTGAAGCGTATGAGGCATACGCCGCCATACGCTTTCATAAATCCGTCCGTCCAAATTTGTTTGTGCATGCTAAAAAAAAAACGACATATGAGGGCGTATGGCCCATACTGTCAAAAAATGTCACAGCAAGCTCCCATACGCTCCCATACGCTCCTCATACGCTCCTCGTACGCTCCTCGTAGGTTCCACATACGCTCAAAACCACCCGAAAGGTCACCAAATATCATCATAGGCCGGCACGCGCAGGACCTACGTAGGTTTTCAATATGCTCCCGCCATACGCCGTAATGTGACAGGGCCTTTAGACTTGTGCACTTTTAACTCCCATACTGGGTAATAAGTCCTTCATGGAGATGTGTACCGTTTCGCGTCTATCGTTGTGACTTTATGCTAGTGTCATGGCGGTGATGAAAATGGGAAATATTGCGCCTAGAGCGGGACTCGAACCCACATCTCTTTGCATTCCGGGCCATTGTGCTAACCATTACACCACCTAGGCTCCCTGATATCAACACACTACCCATGTCGACCTGGCTATGCAGATCCTTGCCTGAGAGGTCAGTGCAGACCACTACACTCATCCCCCTGGAATTGTAAGTCTTATAATGCTTACAATTACACACATACAGGCAGTGCACTTACACATACACAGGGTAGGTTCAACAACTATACAGCTCCTAGCTTGTACAGGATCATGGTCACTGCAACCAGTGTCGTGGGGGTGATGAAAATGCGAAATATTGCGCCTAGAGCGGGACTCAAACCCACATCTCTTTGCATTCCAGGCCAGTGTGCTAACCATTACACCACCTAGGCTCCCTGATATCACCACACTACCCACGCCTACCTGTCTGTGTGGCTCCTTGCCTGAGAGGTCAGTGCAGACCACTACACTCGTCCCCCTGGAATTCTAAGTCTTTTAATGCTTACAATTACATACATACAGGCAATGCACTTACATACATACACAGGGTAGGTTCAACAACCATACAGCGCATAGCTTGTACAGGATCCTGATCACGGCAACCAGTGTCGTGGGGGTGATGAAAATGGGAAATATTGCACCTAGAGCGGGACTCGAACCCACATCTCTTTGCATTCCGGGCCAGTGTGCTAACCATTACACCACCTAGGCTCCCTGATATCACCACACTACCCATGCCTACCTGTCTGTGTGGCTCCTTGCCTGAGAGGTCAGTGCAGACCACTACATAACTTTAAACAAATCTAACCTACATGAGACAACCGCGGTTCTACGCTGGTTTGAACCGCGGTGTATTGACCGAGGCAAAGCCAGGGTCAATATGAAACTTAGAATCTCCCTAGGGACTCGAACCATATATCTCAATGGTCCCCTCAGTCGATAAGCATTCCAGATTCCCTAGAGTAGCAAAGCTGCATTACGGTTTATCCAAACACACAAAATAAAGCTGTATATATATTAAATATATATATACATATATATATATTCATATACACCACTGTGGACATATCCCCGTCTACCGTCGAATATATGTAAATATATATACATACAGTAATATAGTTGGCCACGTGCCCTCACTAGATAGATTGTCTTCAGTGCTATAAACGGGTAATAATGATGGTAATAATTTCCTAGTTTAATTTCGCTGGATTGTAGGCCTATGCAAATTGCTGGTTGTCTGCTCGCTAAAAGTAAAACAGATAAGTAATATATTAGATAGGAATTTACTCAATTTATTTTACAGAATATAATGAAACAGTTGGCGTATCATGAGTGTGTAACGCATGACTGTAATAATAATAATAATATATTTATTTTCACATGATCAATGTACACACAAGTTGATATTTATATCAGTTATTTGTTCACATGAAAAAGGAGAAAGCAGAAGTACAATACTTATGAGGTTTTTTCCCGATTTAAAAATATCACAGAAACATTGCTTATACCATAGAAATAATTAATAGAAAAACAAAAGTTAAAAGCATATCAACATTATCCTCAATACTGTAAATTACATCTCAATATTTATGTACTATACTACTATGTGTTTTCCCTCTGATAAAGCTTAAATATTTTCTTTTTAGACATTCGTTGAAACATATAAATGTTTTTTGAACATTTGATATTATCGTCAAGTGAATTCCATATTTTTATACCACATATAGATATACATTGAGACTTTAAAGTTGTTCTTGCAAATACTTGTCTTAGGTTGTTACTCTGCCTTGTGTCATGGCTACGATCTAAACTTATTTTGAATAAAGACTGTAGATTTGTTGGCAGTAGCCCTTTGTTTGCATTGTAAATTATCATACTAGATTTGATCTTAACCAAGTCTATTAATTTTAATACATGAAGATCAAAGAACAGCTTATTAGTGTGCTCTCGATATCCAACGTTGCAAACAATTCTCACTGATTTCTTCTGTAGCAAATAAATACACTCAATAGTTGTTTTATATGCATTTCCCCATACTTCACAACAATACGATACATAAGGCAGATATAATGAATAATACAATATTAAGCATGCATTTTTGCATAGTACATATTTCCCCTGTGCATAATTGCAAGAGTTTTGGACAATTTAGAATTAATCATACTAATATGCTTTTTCCAATTAAGTTCATGATCTATTAGCACCCCTAGAAATTTACTGACATAAACCATTTCGATATCAGTATCATTTATACGTACAGTAACATTTTCTTTTTGGGGGGGGGGGGGTCCATTAGTTGTTTAAGCAGGGGAAATTTCAGTGATAGACGACTGGTCTTCCTCATTCCACTGCTGGTCGATAGAAAGCCCGAGCCTACACTTTTACCGACCCAAGGGATTTTTAACCTCACACACCACATAGACATGGTATGAGAGCAACCGGCCTTTGATGACGCTGTAAGTTATACACAGCGGTGGAAATCCAAATTGGCAGAGCTGGGGGCATGGGGATTGTTTTTTATAATTACTAAACAGCATGAAATTGGTTTTTGCTACATTAAATGATGACTGTTGAGATGGTGTAATGAGCGTTGGATGTACCAACACCATAGAACTAGAGTAGTCTATCTATTTCTATGCTCTAACTCAAAGAGTCAAAGCCGGTTGCCTTGGGTCTGCTTTGCTGCCACCTGGTGGAAGCCATGAAAACTAATACCCAGTATTCCTATTGTCCTTCCTTCCCTGGTGTTAAATGATTGAACTGCAGAGGACCTTGTGAAAACGCAATCCTTGTTTGGGATGTCTGATTTACTGCCACCTACTGGAAGCCATATAAACTAATACCCGGTATTCCCATTGTTCTGCCTTCCCTAGTGTTAAATGATTGAACTACTGAGGACCTTGTGAAAACGCAATCCTTGTTTGGGATGTCATTTCAGCCACAAAAACAGATGCATTGATAAACACAGCACCCGAAAACAAAGACAAATGCAATAACCCACATTATTAAGTCTTTTTTTTTTTTAAAGAAACTGTCGAAAATTAAAACCTGGGGTCCTCGAAGACAGGTTTTTTTTCAAGTATGAAGAGAAAGAAAGGGTATGAAGTAAAAAAAAAACAATGGAGATGAAAACAACATTAATATTTTATTTAGTTTTAGGCACTCGGTTATAACATACCTGAAGTATGACATTGAGATGGAAACTTAACAGACCCCTGGTAATTACATTAATCAATCAATCAATAGTTCCATCCTCTAGTCGAGGGTTGGATGCAATGGTTCTCCACTTGTCCCGATGGTGTGCTGTTCTGCTAGACTGTGAATAATTCAAGCCTGTCCACTGTGAAATATTTGTAAACCATGGTGTTCTTGGTCTCCCTCTCCCCCTGCTGCCATTCACCTTCCCTTCCAACAATGTACGGTATATTGAACTCTGACGAATGATGTGGCCAAAATAAATAAGTTTCTTTGTCTGTATAGTGGCAAACAAGCGTTTCTTATTTTTAATTTTTCTGAGAACTTCTTTGTTGGTGATCTTTGTCCATGATATTTCCATCATCCTTCGATAAGTCCACATCTCAAATGCTGCTAAACGTTTGTACATTTTCTTAGAGATTGTCCATGTCTCAGCCCCATACATTAGAGTAGACCAGACATAACACTGAAGAATACGCTTCCTTGTATGTATTAATATCATACTTGATGTTAACACTCTATACATTTTGGAGAATGTATCCAATTACATTAATAGGATAGGACAATGACTGCTCAGCTCAGTTAAAGGATAATGTGACTGAGTGGGATATCGGGTCATGGTGCTGGTGGCCTGATTTCTCAGTGGGGCAGCACTATAAAGTCGCAATGAGTGTACACTGTCACAAGTCGGTAGCCGTCCTGATATGACCTTAGATGTTGACAGGATATAAAATTCCAACAAACAAAATATTGTAGTAGTCTGCACTGACCCCTCAGGTAAGGGACACATTACATACAGATAGTCGTGGATAGAGTTATTGGATGAGGGAGCCAATGTATAAAATGTTTAGTGCTAGCCCCAGAATGGCAACAAGTGTGGGTTCGAAATCTGTTCTAAGCCCAGTATTTCCCAATTTTATCACCTTCCCCACTTGAAACCATACCTTGATCTACTCGTTTCCGTGACTGGAGTCATGAACAAACTACATATACGTAATTGCATCGTAGAACCTGCCCTGTGTGCGTATGCGTGTATGCCCTACACGTGTGTGGGTGTGGATGTGGGTGTGTGTGAGAGAGGGAGAGAGAGAGAGAGAGAGCGTGTAGGCCCTACACGTGTGTGGGTGTGGGTGTGTGTGTGGATGAGAGAGAGAAAGAGATACAGACACAGACAGACACACAGACAGACAGACAGACAGAGAGGGGGGAGAGGGAGACGGTAATGTCATGAAATGTGTCGACTAATAACAGTAATATGCTTACGCGCTGATGGCGGCTTTATATGCCTAATTTATAGCGCAGTTACTCCCACAGTTCTCCCTTCAGTAGCTATATATATATATATGTGATATTCGAAGTGACTATTGAGTATTGTATCTGATTCTAAGTCATAGTGCTGCCTAGTTACTCCCGACAGGATGCGGTGGTCCACTCGGTTGGTTGTTGGAGTTTCACGTCCTGGCAACATCTAAGGTCTTATCAGGAAGGGTACCGACTTGTGACACTGCATGTGCACTCATGGTGACTTTATAGTGCTGTCCCACTAGGAAATCAGGCCGCCAACACCAGGACCTGATATCCCACTCAGTCACATTATCCTAACACTGAGCTAAGCAGTCCTTGCCATATCATATTAAAGTTGCATGGTCCGATGAAATATAATTTTGTCAAAATTAAAACAACTACTTACATTTGATCCTATATATCCAACTTAGATACTGGTGTAATAGCTAATGATTTGGGACAGTGTATACAGTATAACCAGTGAATTTATCAACTCACCCCTTTAGACACTCACTTTGAAACACCCATTATGCAGGGAGGCCATTAACCAACTAGGCCAATCTCATGACCTCATTAGCCTCCCCCCAACCAAGTAGGCCTGCTGTGCAGGGCCATAGAGGGGAAGGGGAAATGAGGTGGATGTGTCTGTGTGTGTTTATGTGTCTGTGTTTCCTGGCCTGACTTTACAGAGACACAGAGACAGACATACACACAAACATACACACACAGACAGATATGCACACAGACATACACACACATACACAGACATATATACACACACATACCTACACACATAGATAGACACACACAAACAGACATGCACAGACAGCACACACAGTCACAGAAATACACAGACATGCACACAGCTAAAATACACAGACACACAGACGCACAGACACCCGACCTGACTTTGCAGAGAGAGAGACACACACACAGACACATAGACAGCCGCACACAGACAGAGGCAGACACACACATACATATATTCCCACACATATATACACACACATACATACACAGACAGACATACACATACAGACACACACAGACAGACACACACATACATACACACACATACACACACAGACATACATACATACACACACATATATATACACACAGACACACACAGACAGACACACATAGATAGACACACACATACATACATGCATAGACAGCACACACAGACACATAAACACACAGACATGCACACACCTGACATACACAGACACACATACACCCAACCTGACTTTGCAGAGAGAGACACACACAGACACCCACATACAGAGGCAGATACACACACATACATTCACACACATACACACCCACACAGACACACACACATACAGACATACACAGACACACATACCAACACACACATACACACACAGACATACATACACATATATATATATACATACACACACAGACATACACAGACAGACAGCACACACAGACATAGAAACACACAGACACACATACACCCGACCTGCCTTTGCAAAGAGAGAGAGAGACACACACAGCCAGAGACACATAGACAGACGCACACAGAGGCAGACACACACACATACATACACATACCTACATATAGATACACACACATACAGACATACACAGACACATACATACATACACATACACACATACACAGACAGACAGAGACAGACACACACAGACACATACACTCCCACACATACACAGAAACACACAGATAGACACACACAGACATACACACACACAGATACATACATAGATAGACAAACACACGCAGACAACACACACACATTATTTTTTGTTAAAAACCCTGAGTGCCATAGGCCTTTGGCACTAATCCGTTCCCAGAATGTGCCCATCCAACCAGAAATACCTACCTACAGTCCTGTCAGGTTCCAGGTCATCTCACATCACGTGGTCACTGCCAGATGACCATCTGGGTCATAGCCACAGGACTTTTGATAAGCTTGTCGAAATTATTTTTGGTTCTTTCAGCTCAGATTACTTCAAAACTAATCATCTTTAATCAAAATCACTCCGGACTAATGATTAGTAGCTTGTAACGATCAATTTGATATAGTTATCTAAAAAATAAGACAAAAATTCAAAGGCCATCGGACCATGCAACTTTAATGCTGAGCGCCAGGCTAGGAAGCGAAAAGGCAGTATCAATGTTGTACAATACGTTATTGGTTTGACTCTACTGGGAGCAAACTCCCGATCTCCCCCACGGGAGGCCTGCACTCTACCAATTCGCCCGGTGTGGCGTGCTCAGCCGTGTCCCGTGCTCAGCCGTGTACCTATACTCAAACTCAAGGCATTGTCAATGGTCGTAAGTCACTAACCTTATAAATTTAATATAATGTTTTTGGTAAAGATGTTTTCTATATGTGTACCAAGCGATTTGTTTCTAGGTGGTGTGGGTTTTAGAGATATTTCACTTTTCCTGGATTTTCTGTATGAAGATTTCTCACCACCATTGACAATGCCTTGAGTTTGACGGTATGCGCAGTGCAAAACATTAGTTTAAACCAAAATTAATAGAAATCAAGAACCCTAACCTTATAAATTTAATATAATTTTTTTGGTGAAGATGTTTTCTATATGTGTACCAAGCGATTTGTTTCTAGGTGGTGTGGGTTTTAGAGATATTTCACTTGTTCTGTATTTTCTGTATGAAGATTGCTCAAGACCATTGACAATGCCTTGAGTTTGAGTATAGGTACACGGCTGAGCACGGGACACGGCTGAGCACGCCACACCGGTATCACCCAGTGCATGTATCCGTGTTCCCTGCACATACAAGTTATAACACCCACAGTTCATGTATGGTGGATTCATACCAAATCAGTTCTTGCTGGGATTTAGATTTGTCATTCACCCCAACTGTTGGTGAATATATTTTCTACATCATGTACATCAACGACTCATGTAGTACATCATACTACATGTAACATGACTCATTGATAAAATATTCACCCACTTCGGATAGCGGATAGGCCTGGTTATATGTTACACATTTTCCACCGTCGGGCCACCGTTGGGCCATCGGTGGTGTTCTCAGTGTGGCGTTCGCTGTGGCGGAGTGGTTAGAGTGTCTGACTTTTTTCTAGGTCGGACTCATAATCTGAAGGTTGGGGGTTCGATTCCCCATGCCCCCCAGTTCTGCCAATTTGGATTTCCACCACTGTGTATAACTTACAGGGTCATCAAAGGCCGGTTGCTCTCATACCATGTCTATGTGGTGTGGGAGGTTAAAAATCCCTTGGGTCGGTAAAAGTGTAGGCTCGGGCTTTCTATCGACCAGCAGTGGAATGAGGAAGACCAGTCGTCTATGACTGAAATTTCCCCTGCTTAAACAACTAATGGACCAAAAAAATAAATAAATAAATAATACTGATACGTGATAGGGTTGCATCACATACACTGATAATTTAATACTGCAGTGAAAATCTTCGGTGATGATACAAAGGTCTTCCAAAGGATTGCATCAGACAAGGCTTCCAGGATGCTTGGCCTCATAAGAGCTACCTTCATATGTCTGGACGAAAGTACCCTCCCGTGTCTGTACACAACTATGGTACGTCCTCACCTTGAGTATGGCAATGTAATTTGGTCACCGCGCTACAAACTGGACACCAAAGAAATCAAAAAGATTCAGCGAAGAGCCACAGAGCTAATCCCTGCTAATCCCCAACTTGAGGACTGATGTACCATATGAGGAAAGATTAGTCTCACTGAAGCTCCCATCACTATCCCAGATAGCACAGAGCTGTCAGGCCGATGTTGGCTATTGGCCGCACCGTCGCCACATATTTTCCACCGTCGGGCCACCATCGGGCCATCGGTGGTGGTCCGCTACTCTTTGCCATTCTTTTGACATATTTGCCACCACCGGGCCACCGTCGGGCCGACCGTGGTGGCCCGCTGCTCTTTGCCATTTTTTTTGCACACATTTGCCACCGTCAGGCCACCGTCGGGCCGACGGTGGTGGTCCGCCGCTTTTTGCCATTCTTTTTACATATTTGCCATTCTTTTTGCACACATTTTCCTCCGGCGGGCCGTCGGTGGTGGTCCGCCGCTCTTTGCCATTCTTTTTGCACACAATTTCCACTGTTGGTCCACCGTCGGGCCGTCGGTAGTGGTCCGCCGCTTTTTGCCATTCTTTTTGCACACATTTTCCACCGTCGGGCCACCATTGGGCCATCTGTGGTGTTCCGCCGCTCTTTCCCATTCTTTTTACATATTTGCCACCGTCGGGCCACCATCAGGCCGTCAGTGGCGGTCCGCCGCACTTTAGACCCAGTCACACCTTACCGGACTGAGTACTGGACACCACCGGACACCACCGGACAAAGAATTGTCTAGTCCGGTGGTGTTCAGTATCAAAATGTATCAAAATGTGTCAAACTGTTGGAACGGCCACCGGACGAAACGGACACTAAACGGACAAGGAACATACATTCACAAATAGCCAATGGACGATAACAGGACGATAACCGGACGACAACTGAATGTCAAACGGACAGACCGAACATATTACGAATAGCCACTGGACTGTCACTGTGTGGTGAGTGGTGTGTGGTGGGTGGTGTCTGTGGTGTGTGATGAGTGGTGTGTGGTCAGTGGTGTGTGGTGAGTGGGGTGTGTGTGAGTGGTGTGGGTGGTGTGTGGTATGTGTCGTGTGTGGTGAGTGTTGTGCAGTGTGAGGTGAGTGGTGTGTGCAGCCCCCCAGACCGAATTCCCCCAACACCGTCAACGGACTCTGCAGGAAGCAAACCGGGGAGGTAACGGATGGGTAACGGACAGGTACCGGACAAAAAGGACTAAACGGAATTAAAATGGACAACAACCACACACCCCACACCCCACACCCCACTCAGAACACACCTCACACACCACTCACCACACACCACACTCACCACTCACCACACACCACACACCACACAGTGACAGTCTGGTGGCTATTCGTAATATGTTCGGTTCGTCCGTTTGACATTCGGTTGTCGTCCGGTTATGATCCGGTTATCGTCCGTTGGCTATTTGTGAATGTACATTCCTTGTCCGTTTAGTGTCCGTTTTGTCCGGCGCTGTCGCAACAGTTCGACACATTTATTTTTGGTAAATATGTTTATTCTGCTGAATAAGTCTTTTGTCAGTGCCGAAGCACTGGTCTTCCAGCCATTTTTCAATTCAGGGTTATTTACACAAAAGGTATATAGAATAAGGTGTACAATACTTGTTGAATAGACAATTTGCACCATGTAACACAATGAAATTCTGAAACCCAAAAGTTCCATAACAATATGGTACAGTAGTGTCATATAACCAGATCAATATTAGTCAGATCAATGTGAGTATTTACACAGTATTTAGAATGTAAGCAGAAGTTATCTTCTGTATTCAGTTGGTAAATTTGTACTAAGTTTGAATGTTCAGTTGCAGTTCGGCAAGCGATATATAAATGTTGGTTTGTTAGGAAAATTCTAGTGTAACTCTAATGTAGCTAGTTATGTGAGTTTCTGAATTATGTTGTTGGGGTGGGGTTGTTAATAATACACTGGACCATCTGTGACCACTGAAGCAGTGGGACCAATCCCAGTGCATTTAGGTCTTAAATTTTACATTTTTACCTGGGCTGTCTCTGTCATCGTATATGGTTGACTGGAGATAACAGAGGAACAGCAACAAATTAAAAAATTTCGATACATTTTTATACTGAACACCACCGGACTAGACAATTCTTTGTCCGGTGGTGTCTGGTGGTGTCCGGTAAGGTGTGAATGGGACTAAAGAGTGGCGCACCACCACAGACGGCCCAACGGTGGCCCGACATTGGCCCGATAGTGGCAAATATGGAAATAGAATGGCAAAAAGTGGCCGACCACCACCGACGGCCTGACGGTTGTCCGACGGTGGAAAATGTGTGAAAAAAGAATGGCAAAAAGTGACGGAAAAAAGTGGGCGCTGTACTGCCTCTGCTCCCCCGGCTAGGCTTGCCAAGCCGCAGGCGATCAGCCAATCAGAGGGATTTGTGCCCCGGGGGAGGCAACTTCGGGCGGTTCAGCCGATATGCAGCCTCCAGTCGTTCGGAAATTTGACTTGTTGCAGACGTGCTCCAGTTGCTCTCTACCTTCCGCACGTGGGACCGCAATTTGCTTCCGCACGTGGGACCGCAATTTGCGGCGGGAACTAGAGATGGTACTTGACATATGCCAGGCGTGTGGCGATGAGCATGAGGCTCCGAGAGGGAGTAAATGTAAATTGACCAAGGCTAAAGCTAATCGAAGAGCTGTGAAGTTGGAAGCTGTGGAGGAGGATCAACGTGTGTCGGGAAGTGGCGAGGAGATGTCGATGGACGGCATGCTAAGAATGGCGCTTAGTGAAAGTGGTGAGGCAAAATCGAAAGCCACGGACCGACTACCAGTAAATGTTGAAGCGGATGCCGAGGAGTTGGAATTGCGTAAGATGCTGGAGACCAAAGTGCTGGCGCGCCGGAAATCGGAACTTAAGGCGGCGCTGGAAAAGGAAATCGCCACGGAGGAACGCGTTTCGCGAGCGGCAAGCAAGACGCGCAGGGGGAAAAAGCCGAACGTGAGGAAGCAAAAGAAGCGGGTGAGCAAGGAAAAGGGATCCCCAAGCGGGATTCGAGGGACAGCTCGGACGACTCGTCGCCGTCATCATCATCGGACTCAGACGAGTCGGACGACAGTAGAGACAGCAGCCGTGAGAGGAGGAGGCGCAGAAGAAAGAAGAAAAGTAAGTTCTCTCTTAATGGCTATACCAAGGGGAACAAAAGTGTTAGTAGGTTGAACTTCACTGAGTTGTTGTATGCTGGACTTGTGTGGGGAATTAAGAAGGCTAATAAGCTAAACATGGAAGTCGAGGAGCTAACAGGATACATGGGACATCTAGCATATATGACCATGCATGCTACAACGAATAATTATAATGACGAGGCTTACCGGGGATACGATCAGGCTGTCCGTGAGAAGGCGCGGGAAAAGGGTCTGCGCGCATTCAAAATGGGGGACAAAGGACTATCATTGTTACACTTCAATATGGACAATTCCCGCTCATACAAAACGGGGGGAAAAGCTAGGAATAGTACCGCGAAGACAAGCGCGGAACACGCAAAAAGCGGTGGCGCTAAGATGAAGGGAGTATGCTTTGGGCATAATTATAACAAAGATGGGTGTACGCGTGAAAAGTGTGATTGGGACCACCATTGTCTTTCATGCAAAAGTAAGAATCGCATAGTCGATGCCTGTCCAAACAAAAAATACTGACTGGAGGCGGCGGTTGGCGGCGGCCACGGTGCGGGCTGTGGTGACGGCGCTCCAGTGGTTGGGAGCGAGTCGTGTCAAGGTGCTGAAATCACACGCGATGCCAGAACAACAAGCAAAGTGCGTGATGATAGCGGTTACGGCGGCTTTTGCGGCGCCGAGGCGGCGACAACTTCTGAGGAAGGGATTAGCGTGGTGGGGGATGCCGGTCCCCACGCAAAACTGACGCCACCACAGGGTGGCGGGGGGGAACCACCCCCTAACCCGCGCGCGGGGGGCGGGGGGCCAAGGTCAACTACGACGATATCACGGATGTGCAGCGTAGCAGGGATCTCGTGTCTGAGACTGCTCATCAAGGAACGTATAATGACATCGGTGCGGCCGCAATTGGCGGGCGCACATCGGGACGCTTCGGGGTATCGCACCCTGACCTTACTGAATGCAACTATGACTGGCTTCGTGTGATCGGTCGTGATCAAACGAACAAGGAGGTGGATGGTCCGATCTGCACACTAGTGGTGATTGACCGAGATGGTACGCACACACGGTGCGAACGGTTCATAGACATTTTCGTTGATTGTGTAGCAGGTTGCTGTAATTGTGTTTATCTGATTGATGGTGTCCGTGCCCAAATAAAACCATGTCGTGTTTACGTTGAATGTTTTGTCAGGGGTGATATAGACCCTGACTGGGAGTATATACTATGCGGGGCATGTTTTGGCTACAGAGTCATTGATACAGATCGTGATAGCACTTACTACAAAAATAACTATGGTTCTATTACTAATAGGGATATCGGTGTGGCCATGTCTGGCCGCCTCCAGGTGGAGATTGACGCGGAATTTCTGACTGTTGTTGATGAACCATGTGCTTGTATACATGCCCTGGGTGGAGTTCCCAAAGGTCATGACGATTTCCGGGCGATAGTAGATTGCTCGAGCCCGTCGGGCGACTGTGTCAACGACCACACCCAGGGCTGCCGCCAAAATTTCAGTTATAATTCTGTCGAGTCGGTGACGGATATTCTGCAGGAGGGAGACTTTTGCGCCACAGTTGACATCAGTAATGCGTACCATGCTATCAACATCCATCCCAATTGCAGAGAGCGCCAAGGTTTAGCCTGGGATTTTGGGGAAGGGACGGTTTTTCTAAGGGATAACTGCCTGTGCATGGGTCTAAGTAGTAGCCCCTATGTGTTCTCCAAAATTAGCGACTTTGTTGTCAGATGCATGGTGCAGGAGGGGCATCCAGAATGTATCAACTACCTCGACGACTTTTGCGTAGTGGGACGCACAGAGGAAGCATGCAGGCAGGGACAGCTGACGCTGGTGGCGATTTTGCGCCGGCTAGGGTTTTACGTAAGCTTCAAAAAGCTGACTTTCCCCCAACAGGTGACACGGTTTCTCGGGATCGATGTAGATTCAGTAAACATGGAACTAAGACTCCCCCTAGATAAACTAAGTAAATTGCAAGACCAGCTTAACCTATTTCTGCGCCGTAGAAAAGCCACTAAACGAGAGCTAGAGAGCCTCGCCGGGGTACTAGCCCACTGTTGCAAGGTCGTACATGGGGGGCGCACTTTCTCGCGCAGAGTCTACGACCTAGTTGCATCGGTTAAAAGCAGGGATCATAAAGTGAGACTAAATGAAGATTACCGCATGGATCTGAAATGGTGCCTGGAATTTGCGGCAACTTTCAACGGGAAGGCAAAAATCATCCATTCTAGCCAACCATGCATTTCTGTCTATAGTGACGCCTCCTTGTTCGGTTTTGGGGCTACCCACGATTCGGACTGGCTCGCAGGAGCTTTCAAATTCAGTAACGCAAAACCCTTGGAGACCTGGTTGGGCCATCACTTTGAGGGGGCGCAAAACGCGGGTTGCAAAACTAACAACATCAATGTTCTGGAGCTCTGGCCCATACTAACTGGGGTCCGGCGCTGGGGGCACCTATGGGAGAATAGGACAGTGGTATTCGTCACGGACAACACTCAGGTTAGAGCGGCGCTAAATTCGGGTAGAAGCAAAAACAAAACAACAATGGCCTGGTTACGCTTTATTTTCTGGAAATCGATCCAAAGTAACTTTGATATCCAAGCGGTTTACATCAGCACAAAGGTTAATGTGGTTTGCGATAGCCTAAGTCGGCTAGACAAATTCAAAAGTATTGCACGAGTACGAGACGCGGATGTGTCAATGGCCATGTGCTGTCATGATCTATTCCATTGCTAATTCAGACTGGTCGAGGCTGCGGGAGGAGTGTGGCGCGTTCGAGGATGCGCATTACACGGACGCCACTAAGCAAACCCGCTCTGTCCAGATAAAAGCGTACTTGGAGTTTTGCAATGTGTTCACAGATACGGTGTCACCTTATCCTTGCAAACCGGATCAGGTGTGTATGTACATGTCATACTTAGCAAGACGTATGTGCTATAGCTCAATAAGGCAGTACCTGAGTGCGTTGAACAACCACCTAAAAGATCTTGGTTGTCCCCCGTTAGACTACAAAAATCACCGGGTGCGGAAATGCATGTCGGGTATCAGAAGATCCTTGGGGGATGCGCCGAAGCAGGCGCCCCCTTTACTGCCACACCAATTGCTACAACTGTTCAACATGATGCAGCTGACACCAGGTCACGTCACTTTGCGTGCGGCCATCCTGCTGTCATTTAGGGCGCTCTTAAGGAAGTGCCACGTAACGGACTCGGACTCCTCCTTACTCAGGTCGGACTTCACTTTCCATAAGTGGGGGATGATGGTCCGGGTGAGGAAATCTAAGACAATACAATTTTGCGAAAGAACGCATATGATCCCAGTTTCTTGTGTGTTGAACCCTGCCTTGTGTGCCGTATATTGGGTGCGTAGACACTTTGACAACATGCCGGCGCCACCAGAGAGTAAGGCGTTCAGGATCCCATGTGCCGCCGGCTCGGCTGCCCTGCCCGACGGTTTCTACTTGGCATCGCAAAAACTGCTTTGCGGCCGGGCGGGTCTCCAGCCCGGGAATTTTACAACGAACAGCCTGCGCAGAGGTGGGGCCACCTTTCTTAGACAATGTGGGGCGTCAATTCTAGAGATAAAGGAGAGGGGTGATTGGAAATCAGACGCTGTCTTCGACTACTTGCGCGCCCCCATCGAGCAGAGGCTCGCGTCAGACATGAGGGTAGCAGCCATGCTGTCGGTCGGGTGAGGAAAATCCTTTTGGGTGTGTTTGGGCCTTTCGGGGTTACCAGCCAGAGAAGTTTCTCATCCAACTATATTCACTGCTCGTTGTTTTTTGTCCGGAAGATAAATAATGTATTGTATAACTTGTTATGCTCATATTATTTAGGCTGTAGGGCCTTGCCTCCCCACCTGCCGCGTGGTGGGTGGGCGCTGTACCGCCTCTGCTCCCCCGGCTAGGCTTGCCAAGCCGCAGGCGATCAGCCAATCAGAGGGATTTGCGCCCGGGGGGAGGCGACTTCGAGCGGTTCAGCCGATATGCGGCCTCCAGTCGTTCGGAAATTTGACTTTACTGTACTTGACTATTCTAACTGACTTATTACTCTATTGCTATTAAACGGAGGGGCCTTTCGGGGTTACCAGCCAGAGAAGTTTCTCATCCAACTATATTCACTGCTCGTTGCTTTTTGTCAGGAAGATAATTAATAGTCGTTTTAGCTAAGATTAGTATCTTAATATCTAATATCAGGCACATGAACCTCTATGATATTAAACTGATATTTTTTAATTGGGGTTTAATCCTCTGGTGCCATCTGTGGTAACTGCTTTGTGACTCCATATCTTCTCTATGTGGTATCCACACATTCCTGTTTGGGGCCCACAATAACCCATATGGACCCTATATATTGGCTCTGTGTTGTTACCTGACAGTGACACCTTTGGGCCAATAGTGGCATATGATAGTATGGGTGGCTTGCCACCGTTGGCCTGACGGCGGGTCAGTGGACAAAACAACGTCGGCCCGACGGTTTCTTGCCACTGTTGGCCTGACTGCGGCTTGCCACTGTAGGCCTGACGGCGGCTTGCCACCGTGTAGGCCCGACGGCAGCTTGCCACTGTAGGTCTGACAGCGGCTTGCCACCATTGGCCCGATGGCACGGCCACTGTTGGGCCAACAGTGGCATATGCTGGTATGGGTGGCTTGCCACCGTTGGACCGACGGTGGGCCAGTGGACAAAACAACGTCGGCCCGACGGTGGTTTGCCACCGTTGGCCCGACGGCGTGGCCAACGTCGGCCCGGCGGCTCTGCGCTATCTGGGATTGTATCACAGAAGACGTGGTGACATGATACAAGTGTTCAAAATAGTAAAGGAAATCGACCGCATAGACCCTCATATGTTCTTTCCCCAGCAACCTGAAACCACCATTCATACAAGAGGTCATGAACACAAGCTCTACAAAAACCTGGAACTTCAGAGGCACTTCTTCAGCTGAAGATTAATAACTGACTGGAATTCACTACCTGATAATGTCATCTCAAGTCCTATCCTGAACTGTTTTAAAACTAGATTAGACAGATTTTTGAAAAATGAGCAGTACAAAACTCTGTGACTAAACTTTCACTCAAGTATTGCAGAATAGAGACCGAAATATCCAACAGGCAAATTATGCCTTCAACATTTTGTACATCTGGTATCACTAGTTTGACTTGGCCAGAGATCGAACCCACAACCTCTCGTACGAAAATCCAGCATTCACTGATTCGGCCATCTCGCCCATGGCCATGCTAGTTCCATCACCCCATCTTTCCTTGGGAACAATTTTCATAATACTTGGCGAACTAATGAGAGTGTGGTAAAATGCTTAAGCTGGTTTCTGGTATGTCGCAATGATAACGTGTTATTTCTCAGAGACCAGCGTAAGGGCACGTCACGCGCGTACGTGTCAACACGCCAGCGTGCCAAATCGGCGTTACCACAATTCAGCAATGACCTGTTTGATTTGGGGCAGTTGTAATGAAGTTACCTGGCCCATTTGAAGGCATAACGGACACGGGACATATATATACATTGCGAATTAAAGGTGCGTATCCGTTTGACATTTTTAGGAATGAGCTGATAGCCCAAACCCCTATTATCGCCCAGTACAAACATCTGGCTAGTCTCAAGTCTGACTCAGTGAGTCAGTCATAGGTACATCACATGAAAATTGTAAAATTGTTGCACAGTACTGCAAATCGGTAGACAGACAGAGCTCACAGAACAGATTAAAGGGTTTTTTAATTCGAGTAAATAATAATATGAATAAGCAATGCTTAGGACCGACCCCCCGATATAACTACAGCAAAGTATTTTATTTTTTTACTCCACTCGCGGTGTTCGATTTGAAATTCTAGCAACTCGGGTGACCCGAGTCTCGTTCGTGATAGTGCGTAGTTGTCTCCGCGGAATAAACTCCATTTTTATGCCAAATTGTTCTTTATTTCTTTAATTTTTAATAAAATCAAAGATTTGAACTGCGCATATCGGCAAATTCTATGGCAGGGGGCATTTGTTTTGATATTATTAAGCAATCGCTGCACCTGCACTGCAGAGTAGTGCGGAGGAACGGGTACACTGGTCCCAGTGACGTCATCGCACCATATATGGAAGGTCGATCTGTAGCGAGGGACCAGTGTAGTTGTTCCGCAACTTGGCTTGTGCTACTCTGCGGCGGCGCATCATTAAGGCATTAGGCCAATTGCTGTCGTCCATCCTGCTTGCTGCGGACCAAAGTTTGACGATCTATTTCCGTTTCTGTTTGCTGGATTTTGATTTCTCGGACAGGAGTTTACAAATGGCGGCGCCCATAGGGGGCTATTTCCGTTTCCGGTTGTTGGATTTTGGCCAAATCCTCTGTGGGTATTGTTTACTTTATGTATATCTATCTTAGTATCTTTACGCATGTTAGTCATTAGCCTCCCCGTGGGTGGGTCGGTATGAATAAGCAATGCTTAGGACCAACCCCCAACCCCCTGATATAACTACAGCAAAGTATTTTATTATTGCGCATGTATTTACTCCAGTCGCGGTGTTCGATTTGAAATTCTATCAACTCGGGTGACCCAAATACGGCCGGAAACTATTAATATTTCATTTGTGCATCCATGTTTATGCCAAATTGTTCTTTATTTCTTTTAATTTTGAATAAATGCTAAGTTTTGAACTGCGCGTATCGGCAAATTCTATGGCAGTGGGCATTTGTTTTGATATATTATTAACCAATAGCTGACCCTGAATACCGTCAATTGGGCCTAGGCTATGGACTTAATGCCTTGACAGCACTGCTGAAGAGTAGCATGGAGGAACATGTACACTGGTCCAGGTGACGTCATCGCACCATATATGGAAGATCTGTAGCGAGGGACCAGTGTAGTTGTTCCTCACCCAGTTTGCTGCGTAGCAAAGCTCGACGAGCGATTTCCGTTTCCTTTTACAAATGGTGACGCCCATGTTGACGCCGCCGGTCGGCCCGGCTCCCGCTGCCGTAACGAATCCAAAGCACACTCGACGGTACCACTGGAGAGCTGTTTAGTATGATGTTCACTCATGCGACACATCTCCTCACATCCTCTCAAAGTCAGTTTAGGCGTCTGGAGCAACCGATCTCTTAGTTTGTCACACTTTATGCCACTGACGAGCCTGTCACATAACAACGATTCTTCCAACTCGCCGTACTCACACTGACCTACGCGATGTCTCAGCTCCCGCACATACGTGTCCATGCTTTCCTGGCCTTGGTTGAAGGTATTGAACTTGTAACGAGTCACGGTAATGTTTGTTTTACCCTCGCAGTATTCTCTGAATGCTTCCTTCAACGGCCGAAGTTTGTCAACGTCTCCCGCGGCGAATCTCATAGCCTGATGCACTTTTTGTGCCTCTGCACCGGCCACGTGCAGGAACACGCAACATTGAACCTTTTCACTTCGGCTCTGTACTCCTGCAGCGGTAGCGTATATGTTGAAAGCGTGAATCCAATTTGCAGACAAGTTGTCCTCCAAGCTCAACGGCCCGGGAGGCTTCAATCCTGGTAACGACATGCCCGCCAAAGGTTCCGCCTCTGACACCATGTGATGGAAAGAGTGTAACACAACTGCACGTGTCGACGTCTAGTTACTCAATGCTTTATTTATCTCAACCGCTGCTACACTGGTACCTCGCAGCGGTCGCTGGTGCCCGGCGGCCCAGCCGGGTACAATACATAACAATATGTACATGTGTTAGTCCTGAGACTCCCCGTGGGTGGGTCGGTATGATTAGTCCTTCCAAAGTTATCTACGATTTAGTTTTCCTAGAAATCAACATTTTGTTGTATTCAATGCTATTGAGGCTATTCAACTATTAAGTAATATGAATAAGCTATGCTTAGGACCGACCACCCGATATAAATACAGAAAAGTATTTTATGATTGCTCGTGTATTTTTTTACTCCACTCGCGGTGTTCGATTTGAAATTCTAGCAATTCGGGTGATCTGAGTCGCGGTTGTGATAATCGAATACATCCGTCGTTTGTGCAGAATAAACTATTAATATTTCATTTGTGCATTGATTTTTATGGCAAATTGTTCTATATTTCTTTTAATTTTGAATAAAATCAAAGTTTTGAACTGCGCATATCCACAAATTCTATGGCAGCTGACCCCGAATACCGTCAATTGGGCCTATGGACTTAATGCCTTGACTGCTCCACTGCAGAGTAGCGCGGAGGAACGTGTACACTAGTCCCAGTGACGTCATCACACCATATATGGAAGATCTGTAGCAAGGGACCAGTGTAATTGTTCCACGACTTGGCTTGTGCTACTCTGCGGCGGGACATCATTAAGGCGTTAGGCCAATCGCTGTCATCCACCCTGTTTGCTGCGTAGTAGTTTGATGATCTATTTACGTTTCCGTTTGCTGGAATTTGATTATTTTGTTATTCAACATGAAATACAAATGGCAGCGCCCATAGAGGCCTATTTCCGTTTTCGGTTGATGGATTTTGGTGAAATCCTCTATGAGTGTGGGTAATGTTTATGTATATATACGAGTGTTAGTCCTTAGCCTCCCTCTGGGTGGGTCGGTATTAGTTACTTATAGCTATTAACTTAATTATGTTGTGACCATTTGTGTTCCAGGATAGGTACCATCCTATTCAAATTATTCCAAACATTCAAATTATAATTTCATTGAAAGCTCCAATGAATCAAAGAGAATATGCTTTTTGAATTTTTAAGATATTCCAAAAATTTAGTGAGATATGTGCTTTTGAAGGTTAGTGCAAGCAGCTACCACCGTGGACACGATGGCCGATGCGATGGCGCCGATGCACAAACAAATTTAAAAGGATATCTGGTCGCAAAACGTTGGACGCAAAAATGGTTCAACAATAGTGGTGCCACATGTAGCTAGGAGGGTACATATCCTAGGTACTCCAAACTGAATTTCTCTTTTCGGGAAGTTAATTTGTAAATGGTAGAGTTGGAAAGCTCTCATCAATCTGATTACAAATATGTATAATAATGGAAAATTGAGTTTCTGAGGTATGGAATTTTTAATATTTAGTTTTTGCCCTTAATTTTACTTACTTTTTTCATGATTCTGCAAATGCTTAAATCCTGATGTTTGAGGCTGCCTGCTGAAGGCAAATTACATTTTAATCACATCATTATTCTTTTAACTTATTATTTCTAGTATAAATTCTAATCTCAATTTTGTTCAGACCTTGCAAATAAATATTTGTTGAGCAATTTGGCAAATCGTGTGATTTTCACTAACTGCCCTTGATAAAAAATCTTTAGAAAATTAATATATCTGGTTCTATTTGTGATATTGACTTAATTTTTGTATCAAAATGATCAGAATGCAAATATCTATAATGTGATTACATTGTCTTTAAGCTATATAACCACATGTAAACAAATCTAAAAAATAGGTACTCCAAACAAAGGACTGGTTGCTGATACTGACTGGCCACTCGAAAAATAGGAGACTTGCTCTCAGCATACTACCCCTCTTTGAACATTGTGTGCTGTGAGTGAGCGCATCAGAGCTAAAAAAAATAACTACTTTCACCATAAAGTAGAGATCACTAACTTTAGTTTCGTATCCATCACGGCCAACTTCAGGTGGGGGAAATTGGAAAAGTGAGGTTTGAAAACTTTGGAATGATCATAAAACATGATTTTACTGAATATTGTTCATGAAAAATATAATCTTACATAGACAAATTCTTTCTCTACAAATCTGTGTAGATTGTTAACCACCATTTAGCACTCCCTGTCAGCAGTTTGGACTTAACCATAGAATTAGAGCAATCAATTTTTTTAATGTGGATATAGCGTAAGTTAAAGAGAATATAATCACACTATAGATATTTGCATTCTGATCATTTTGATACAAAAATCAAATCAATAGGATATAGAACCAGAGGTATTAATTTTCTCAAGATTTGATAATGGACGGTTAGTGAAAATCACACGATTTGCCATATTTGATGTAAAATTGCTCAACAAATATTTATTTGTATGGTCTGAAAAAAATTGAGATTAGAATATAATAAGTTAAAAGAATAATGATGTGATTAAAATGTAACTTGCCTTCAGCCGGCAGCCTCGAACATCAGGATTTAAGCATTTGCAGAATCATGAAAAATGTGTGTAAAATTATGGGCAAAAATTAAATATTAAAAATTTCATAACTCAGGGACTAATAGACCAATTTTCCATCATTATATATATTTGTAATCAGATTGATAAGAGCTTTCCAACTGTACTATTTGCAAATTAACTTCATGAAAAGAAAAATTCAGTTTGGAGTACAGACTAACAACACATACATTGGCTCTGGAAGTAACTAGTTCTAGTTACTCAGCTAGTGTACAGAACCTTGGTTCGGTCTCGAGTGGATTACGGCAGCATAGTATACGGTTCCGCAAGGAAATCATATATTGGGCTGCTAGACACGATCCACCACCAGGGACTGCGCCTGGCCCTTTGGGCCTTCTGCACCTCACCGGTTCAGAGCCTCTACGTCGAAGCCAATGAACCATCACTTAACAACAGGAGAATCAAACTGGCCATGCAATATGTAGTCAAGATAAAAACTAATGCATTGAATCCTGCACACAATTGTCTATTCGAGCAACATGACAAATCCAGGTATGAAACCAGGCCGAATTACATTTGGAGGCCTTGGGCGTGGATTTGGACGTGTTGGAGGATGCCAACGTCCCAGAACATCCCCCGTGGTTGTTGAGAAAGCCATCGGTTATCCTCCGACTCACGGAACTGAGGAAGTCTGGGACACATCCACTCGAGTACCAAGCACTGCATGCAGAGATTCAAGGCCAGTTTGTAGACCACCTCTCCATATACACTGATGGTTCGAAAGACCAAAGCCGGGTAGCTGCTGCAGGAAAGATTTGGCATACATTTGCCCGATCAGAGCTCGATTTTCACTGCAGAAGCCCAAGCACTCCTTCTCGCATTGGAGTGTATCGAGGTATCCAACCACACTAACTATGTTATATACAGTGATTCGTTCTCTTGTCTCCTGGCTGTTGCTGGACTGAAAACGAATCACCCTATTCTAGCAACGGTCATTTATAAAATGAACCAACTGACAACGGATGGGTATGACATCCACCTGTGCTGGGTGCCTGGCCATGCCGGCATACAAGGAAAGGAACGAGCTGATCGGGCTGCGAAGAAGGCCCTAATCTGTGATCTTGAACCGTGTCTGATCCCTCACTCTGATCTGAAACCACTACTAGCCACCCACATAAAATCCAAATGGCAACTTAAAGAAATTGAACCATCTGTGGGAAAGCCACCACAGACTCATGCGGGAGGTCGGCGGGACCAAGTGGTCCTTAGCCGCTGCCGTATTGGCCACTCGTGGCTTACACATGCTTTTCTGCTCATGGGGGAACCTCCCCCTGAATGTATTGGGTGCCAGTACATTTGACTAAGTTGCGTTGATTTTTTGGCCCTGCACCAACAATTCTACACTGCAGACAGTATGCATGACCTTTTTACTAAGGTAAAACGGGAAAACATTTTAGCCTTTTTGAGGGCAGCTGGACTGTACCACCTCATATAGTTTACTAAATAGATTCTATCAATTATTAATCAAACTTTTCTTTTTCTATGGGAATTTGTTTCCCTTGACCACAAATATATGATTGTGAGCTTTCTAATTTAATGAGTGTCTATTGGCACATAGTTGATTGTCTGCTTTTACATGTAAAAGTGATGGTTTGAACAAAAAACAAACATTTCTCACCGTGAATATAGCCTATGCTGTCGATACGGCGTAAAGCAACCACCAATCAATCAATCAGTTACTCAGCTTGCTGGACCGTGCCATTATTTATAGTAACATAGTCATAGGTTCATGCTCGTCATTTATTAGAAATGTTTTGATCATTTCCTATGTAGTATAGCAGTGGAAATAATTGAAATTCTAAAGAGAGAAAAGTCAATGTGACTTAATTATGATTAGAAAATAAATTTGTTTTGGGGGGTGGGGGGGGGGGGTTTACAGTCTGTTTGAGACGGCTCGTAGCCATGACTGAAGATACCCTTGATTTTCAGCACTGACTGGGCAAGAAGATGTGACTGTGGACTCACTAGAGTCAGCTCATAGCCATGACTGGAGATACCCTTGATTTCAGCACTGACTGGGCAGGAAGATGCGACTGTGGACTCGGTAGAGACAGCTCATAGCCGTGACTGAAGATACCCTTGATTTTCAGCACTGACTGGGCAGGAAGATGTGACTGTGGACTCGCTAGAGACGGCTCATAGCCAACAAAGATACCCTTGAGCTTCAGGGCTGACTGGGTAGGAAGATGCGACGGTGGACTCGCTACAGACAGCTCATAGCCGTGACTGACGACACCCTTGATTTTCAGCACTAAATGGGTCGGTAGATGCGACTGTGGACTCGCTAGAGACAGATCATATCCGTGACTGAAGATACCCTTGATTTCAGCATTAACTTGGTAGGAAGATGCAACTGTGGACTCGCTAGAGACAGATCATATCCGTGACTGAAGGTACCCTTGATTTTCAGCGCTGACTGGGCATGAAGATGTGACTGCGGGCTGGCTAGAGACAGCTCATAGCCATGACTGGAGATACCCTTGATTTCAGCACTAACTGGGTAGGAAGATGCAACTGTGGACTCGCTAGAGACAGCTCATAGTCGTGACTGAAGATACCCTTGATTTCAGCACTGACTGGTCATGAAGATGTGACTGCGGGCTCACTACAGACTGCTCATAACTGTGGCTAAAGATACCCTTGATTTTCAGCACTGACTGGGCAGGAAGATGCGACTGCGGGCTCGCTGGCTTGCGCTGACCGGATGTCTCCTCTTGGGTGCCACCATTTGCATGGCGCAGGGAATGGATGATGAATCTGATCTGGCAGACGTGACCGTGGAGGGGGAGGATGGAGAGGAGGTGATGGAGACACTCGACCCAGGTACATAGCTGTGGACTTCTTGCAATTAATCGAGTGTTAATGTTATAACCTTTCGTAATAGACGGCGTCTGACACAGGAGAATAGAAACAAATATCTTACATGTGTGGGGTTTTTTTTTAATCAATTTTTTTCCTTTTAAGATGCGCATTCGTGGATTTCTGCATTTCTGCTATACTTACTAAGTAACTTAGACCATGACGGAAAATTGTATAATTTGTTATGTTCGATTGAAAAATTGTGTGGGACTGAGGAGGGTGATGGCTGAAAGACGGGAAGTTATCCATTTGTTCAGTATGATTTTAAAAATATTTCTTTTGTATTGAATTTATTTACCCTGCTCATAACGGATAAGTGTGTTAACACTTGTTTTCACCGTTGGGTTGATTTAGTTTTTTGTTTAATGGTCTTGAAAATTTGTGTTGATGATCTTCGAACTTAATTCAAGTATAGTTTGATTTTTGATTTTTTTTTTAACAGAGTCATGAATAAAATCTCTACCCTTTCTCCCAATTTACTTATTTGAAGTCGGTTTAGTTTTCCTTTTTAACCAGGCAAATCGTAAGCTTATTAGCACAATAAAGAATAATCGTTTCTGAAATACCTCAATTGGCGTTTTTTGCTCTTGTTTGGAATAAAATGATTAATTGTTGCTGGTGTATTTCAGGGAAATTTACCTTGAACTTGGTGGATGATACGTCTGATCCGGGGCAGTTAGTCGACAAGTTTGTGCCCACTAAAGAATGGCAAACCGTGAAGAAAGGTATGGATTTAACAACGTTTTCTAAGACCGGGCGCGGTGGCCTAATCGGTAGAGCGTGGGCCTCGCGTGTGGAAGGTCGGGAGTTTGGTTCCCGGTCGAGTCAAACCAATGACGTTAAAATTGGTACTTGTCGCTTCCTAGCCTGGCGCTTGGCATTAATAGGATAGGGCAAGGACTGGTTAGCTCAGTGTCAGGATAATGTGACTGAGTGGGATATCGGGTCATGGTGCCGGCGGCCTGATTTCCCAGTGGGGCAGCAAGCACTATAAAGTCGCCATGAGTGCGCACTGTGACAAGTTGGTACCCATCCTGATATGACCTTAGATGTTGCTAGGACGTAAAACAACAACAAACAAACATTTTCTAAGACTTCTCTACACACACACACACATTCTCGCCATTCTATGAGCTAATCTATGATATTTTAATATCACATATATATGTATTTCCGTGTTCAAATTAACTACAATCTATAAAAAAAAAAAGGTGTTATGTTATAATGCCTATATGTACATGTCCAGCAACAAGAATGTAACTCAATTGTAAAAATCCCGTCCTGATATGACCTTAGATGTTGCTAGGATGTGAAACAACAAACAATCAAAATTGTGAATTAAACTTTCTTATATTACTTTTTTTTATTTTAGTTAATTTGATAACAATGCCCACACGGTAGTTGAAAAGATCTTTTTTTTGAAAGGCAAATTTTATATGTAAAAAAAAAAAAGGTTCGATATACACAAAAGCTCCATAGAGCTATCAAACTTTTAAATTTTATTTAGCAATATTTGTGATTTGATTTCGTGTGCAATTTACAAGCGATATGGTTAGCGATTTTACACAATGTGTATTCAGGGTTCGCACAATCTTGAAAAGGCCTTGAATTTGAAGGTGTCTCTTGAAACTATGAAAGGGCCTTACATTTCTAAATACCCTGAAACGGCATTGAAAGTTGACCAAATGTGCCGAAAAACCTGTGCATTTTTAGATTTATCGAAGTCTGATTCAAAAGCAGCTGCGATTTCATTTGTTTTCGTTACCAGCTGCATCAATGAAACATTGACCAATGACAGAATCGCGATACATCAATTTTGGGCATCACCATAATATATTGTGGTTTGCGTCGTCATAGCTACTATACTTCTTGCTTTATAAAAATAGCACACAGAAATCATTATAATGTCATATATTTTTCGGCCTTCAAAAATGAATTTCTTAACAGAAAAGGTCTTAAAAAAGGCCTTAGATTTGGTTGCTGATTAGCTGTATGAACCCTGGTATTACAATTGCGTATCGTGATTCACCACATGGTGCCAAACCAAATGCCCGTTAGCTTGTAACAGAGTGTTGGCTTCATCTGCCGTACTCCTCAAGGCCAGCCACTGCCCAAAGGGCTGCACTACCGGTTGAACATTGCGACAGGGAAGACGGAGGCGAAACTACTCGATAACGCGGATGACAACTCCGATCAGAAACAAACCGCTGGGCAAGCAACGGCCAGCCTCGTTACCACCGGTTAGTTCCTTCCTGCTGATGGTCAGTTAGCGATGGTATATACATGGGGCAGCATTATAAATCAGGGCTGAAACATCTCCACGATTTCGCAGATTTCTGCATGGTTTTTTTTTACTCACCGATTAACATTCAGAAAATGCCAATATATATCATTATATGACAGGAATTGGTTGGTCTGAATCGCATTCCTATATGACCTTAGATGTTGGTAGAACATAAAACCCAAACAAAAAAGAGTTTGGCATGAGCGATAATACAGTCTTAATAAGGACAGTTGAAACCCGACTCCTGGCATTTATCTGTGGTTCCCTGACTGGTAATTCTATGGGGTCCATGAATATCCGTGTTTTCGCGGAAATTCGCCGACGGTTCTGCCATGAGTGTGCACTATGGCAAGTCGGTAGTTATAGTATATATGAGCCACCTGTAGAAATCCGCCATCAGTGTGCACTGTGGCAAGTCGGTAGTTATAGTATATATGAGCCACCTGTAGAAATCCGCCATCAGTGTGCACTGTGGTAAGTCGGTAGTTGTATTATATATGAGCCACCTGGAGAAATCCGCCATCAGTGTGCACTGTGGCAAGTCGGTAGTTATAGTATATATGAGCCACCTGTAGAAATCCGCCATCAGTGTGCACTGTGGTAAGTCGGTAGTTATAGTATATATGAGCCACCTGGAGAAATCCGCCATCAGTGTGCACTGTGGTAAGTCGGTAGTTATATTATATATGAGCCACCTGTAGAAATCTGCCATCAGTGTGCACTGTGGTAAGTCGGTAGTTATAGTATATATGAGCCACCCGTAGAAATCCGCCATCAGTGTGCACTGTGGTACGTCGGTAGTTATAGTATATATGAGCCACCCGTAGAAATCCGCCATCAGTGTGCACTGTGGTAAGTCGGTAGTTATATTATATATGAGCCACCCGTAGAAATCCACCATCCGTTTGCACTGTGGTAAGTCGGTAGTTATAGTATATATGAGCCACCTGTAGAAATCCGCCATCAGTTTGCACTGTGGTAATTCAGTAGTTATTGGTTCATGGTGCCAGTGGTATAGGTCTCCGAGTGGAACAGCACTATATGTAAAGTCACCAAGAGTGCGCATTGTCACAAGTCAGGATACCTTAGATCTTGCTAAGACGTAAAGCTATGGCAAACCTACAATGTAATATGGCATTTCATCTTGCTAGGACATAAAGCCCAAGCAAACAAGCAATTCTCTTTTTCTTTTCTTTTGGTAAATGATTTTTTTAAATATATATCTTTTGTCAGTGCTATGGCACTGGTCTTCCTACCGTAAGTGTTACAGCTACAAACCTTTTGCATGATTTATAAAGCATGGATGAAAGATCTCCGCGATGTTAAGCAAAATGCTATGGAATCTGGGGATATATGACAACAGTGCTAATCCTATTGGAGGGGTGGGGGAGGGGGGTACATTCTCGGTTTCGGGGAAATTCGCCGTCAGTGTAATAATCCCGGCTTGCTTTCCGTTTTTTCTGCTGGAGACAACTTTCATCCCTGAATTAAAGTAATTTAAAGTGGACATAATGTAATAAGTAATAAATATGAGGTACATCAAATCATTTTACTTTTACATGCAAGGTTTTAGTTAAACATGTTGACGAGGCTAACATGGGTAATTTGCAAACGAGGCTAGGTCTATTTCTGTCTTCCTCCACTATACCCTCACTTGCTGCCCTGGGACTGTACTCTCCACTTCGCTTCCCTATCTACCCACCCACATTCTAACTGGGGGTGGGGGGGGGGGGGGTGAGCGCTGATACCTACTCTCCTGCTACCCCTGTCTCTCCGCTTTGAACTGTCATGAATTCCTGCCTGGTTGCCTTCGACCAACACGACATGCTCACGTTTCAAGTACAACCAAGAACTCTAGGGTCACCGACACCCGCTTGCCCACGATAGCCCGACCTTCCTGTACGTTTGATTCCTTTTTAATAAATTTTCTCTTTAAATTCATATTAACCGCTTGTTCCTTCTGTCCTAGTGTAGTGAAATATTCAACTAATAGGACCTTAGATATTGATAGGATGTGAGCAGCAACCAAACCACCAAACCCTCTACTTGCCCCTCAGGTGTTCATTACAAGCTCTGTGCATATACCCCCTTGTGTGTTCCCTGTAGATGGGAAAGTGCAGGACTCTGACACTTCCGGGACAGAAGACAGCGCCCGCCTGCGACGAATGGAGAAAGTCATGGCACAAGCGAAACAGGAGTTAGACGAAAAGGTGAACATTGTCAAATATTGTTCTCATTTATTTAAGCTGCATAGTCAGATGAGATACTATGTCAATTTAATAGAACGTGTCACTGTTTAGGCTTTTGATAACCTAAAGCTTCAGCTCCTGTTAAACTAAGGATAATTATTGTAGGTTTGCACAGGCTAAGCCTGTTATTGGGCCTCAGAATGTGGAGAACTCAGGTTTGGCAGAAATATAACTGATGTGATTTGAACTGGCGCGACTAATTATAATTTAATGCTTTATACTTTTCAGGAAGCAAATAAAGCAGACTATTGGAAGCATGGAGACAAAGAAGGTATGCTTAGCAGTGTTTGTACATCGTCGGACAATCTGACTTTCGTCTGATATTCACGTATTTGTCGGATAACGTCAGATTCTCAATAATTTTGCATTATTTTTGGTCGAATTCATCGGATTTTATTTTTAAAATAATGCAAAATTATTTTAAGTAGGCTACTGGAGGAAAACTAAGATTTTGGTTGCTGCAATGCACAAATGGCCATTATTCAGGTACTGTAATCCTTCAAATCCCTTGCCTTACACAAGTAGGATTTTTATTTCTGCCTTGGTACAAACACTGCTTAGGTTATATGCCCATTTGTATGTTGGTGAGTTGAGTATCTTTTTCCATTTTATAAATTGAAGACGACTAAGAGTTTGAATGTCAAGCACTAGTTCTTTACTCACGGAAGCTGCCAACTTGATGTGCTGAGTCATAGCTTCAGACCTTCCTGAGGAAACCAGTGGAACTAGGAATATTGGTGTCCGCATTTTGAAAGATATATTTCTTCTTTTAAAATTTATTCGTTTTATCTTGTTTCTCTCCTTGTCTTTTGCCTTTTTCTGTTCATCAGAGACGCTTCTAACTGGAATCAACCTGGCGCGGTAGCCTAATCGGTAGAGCGCGGGCCTCGCATGTGGAAGGTCAGGAGTTCGGTTCCTGGTCGAGTCAAACCAGTGACTTATACAATTGATACCTGTCGCTTCCTAGCCTGGCGCTCAGCATTAATAGGATAGGGCAAGGACTGGTTAGCTCAGTGTCAGGATAATGTGACTGAGTGGGATATCAGGTCATGGTGCCGGCAGCCTGATTTCCCAGTGGGGCAACACTATAAAGTCACCCCAAGTGCGCACTGTCACAAGTCAGTACCCATCCTGATATGACCTTAGATGTTGCCAGGACATAAAACTCACAAGCAATGAAAACAATCTAACTAATCTGTTCGCAGGTATGCTGAAGCTAAAGAAGACATTTTCGAGGGAGCAACTTAAAGATGCCCTGAAGAAGTTTAAAATCCGCGATGATGACGTCAAAGTGCGTAAGCTTCTACAAATTGTTTGAGTTTCAAAATGTGTGTCAAATGTCCGCGTTGTTAAGTTTTCCCAAGTTTGCCATGTTTTATCCATATACAGTACAACCCCGTTAAACCAAGCTCGGTTAAACACAAACGATCGGTTAATCCAAACATTTTTCGGCGGCCCGGCAAAATACTATCATTTATCATGTAAAATAGTTGGTTAAACCAAAGTCGGTTAATCTAAATTATCGGTTAATCCAAACAAAATTGTCGAAACTCCGGCCACTCCGGTATGGTTAAACCAAACTTTCAACGGGTTATAACGTCATCTGAGACTCACAGACTTTTTTATATGATAAATGGTAGTATTTTGCTGGGCCGCCGAAAAAAGTTTGGATTAACCGATGGTTTGATTTAACCGAGCTTAGTTTAACGGGGTTATACTGTATATGAGCCTGTCTTAAAAGGTGCTAACTCTTCATTTTTTTGTCAATAGTAACGATTGACACAAAACAGCACAGAAACGGTTACACTGAAAACAAGGACATTTGCTTCAAATCAATATGTATTCTATTGGGATTATGAAACACCATGTAAAAAACAAATCAGTTTATCCTGAGCAAATGCATAAGCAGATAGTATGTTGATCATTACTAGGACGTAAAACAACAACAAACAAACAAACATCATTACAATGGACAAACTTTTGTCCCATATTGCTTAGCACCTTTTGAGACACTCATATACATAAAAAACAATAATCAAAGTGTCCACATACATGTGCAATACATGCTTATTCAAAGTTAAAGTCAAAGCCAAAGCTTGGTTAAACCAATGATTTGTTAATCCAAACAAATTTCTAGGGTCCCTTCAAGTTTGGTTTAACGAGGTTATACTGTATGCTTTTCCTCTCCCAAATACAAGTTAGATTTGACCATGTGAGGTCTGTATACCATTTTTATTGTTTACATATTTACATTTCTTGCATGATGGTACAACAAAAAGTGTGCATTTGTGTGATTGTTTCTAATTCGGGTATTCTGAGTTCCGCTGGTCCCTCAGGAAGGACTGAAGCTGCAACCCAACACATCGAGTCACAGCTTCAGCTAACACACTGGAAGTTTGGGTTGATGTCACTCCCAGCCCTACTTCTTCACAATAGGCCCTATACATTAAATTCACTTTGTACGTAGAAGCACATGGCTCCTGGTGACCAAATTTTGTTGGGTTCCTGTCATACATTTGTTTCTAGTGTAGATTGCAGCGAAATTATCGTAGCAAATATTTTACATTAGATAAAATACTACTTTGTGTATGTGTATTCACCTTCTACCCCCCCCCCCCCCACACACACACGTTCCCTCAGTATGTTGAAGCTGTGACCCGGCATGCTGAGTCACAGCCTCCATCCTTCCTGAGGTACCAGCGGAACCAGCAACACATGGATTGGCTATCGCCGGTAATAGCTAAATGAAATATTTGTAACACATGATAATAGTTAAATGGAATATTAGTAATATATGATAATAGCTGGATGAAATTTTAGTAACACATGATAATAGCTAAATGGAATTATTAGTAACACAGCGCTGTGTAACTGGTGATTGCCAATTTAATTAAAGCTGCTTAGTCTGATGAAAGCATCGAATTTTCAAAACCAAAACACTGACCTAGATTTGATTCTAAATATCCAACTGTGATACTGATGGACTTATTAAGCATTTGTTGCCACATGATAGGAAATAAGAAGTCAATTTAATAGAACCAGTTACCACAGAAACCTATGGTGTCAGATTTTTGGCATACTTGCCAAAAATTAATTTGGTATTTTTGCACTTCAAATGATCTCGAATGGTAGCCATTTAAAATAAAAAGTTACTTCAAACTAATGCGGGACGGCCAATGGAAGGTAACCATGCCAAAATTAACCAGATAGTACACCTAACAACCACATGCAAGCCTATGATATGTAAATATGAGTAGGCTAGTCTGGTAATAAGAGTAGAAAAAATCTAATATACTGTAGTGGTCTGCACTGACCTCTCAGGCAAGTAACCACATAGACAGGTAGGCGTGGGTAGTGTGTTGATATCAGGGAGCCTAGGTGGTGTAATGGTTAGCACACTGGCCCGGAATGCAAAGAGATGTGGGTTCGAGTCCCGCTCTAGGCGCAGTATTTCCCATTTTCATCACCCCCACGACAATACCAAGAATTTTTTTTTTAAACTAACATAGACTACTAACCATACTAAGCAACCACTTACCTGCTACTGTAATACAGGCAATCAAACACCTTATCAGTTCTACTACTGTGTGATAAGATAACTCCACCACTACAGCTGGCCAGCATTGAAAACAAGCCTCGAGCTTATATGCTATAGACAGTATAAACACAGCCTCAAAACAAACAAAAAAACAAAAAAGTAAGATAGATTATCATGATGAACCTAATATATGTATCTCAGAAAATGACAAGAACTCAAAACCATCGGACGATGCAATGTTAACATCTTTTGCTAATAATGTCGTTGACCCAGAACGAGGCTGCGACGACCAAGTCCAAATTCCGGTCGATGAAGGAAATAAAGCAGCAGTTTGACGAGCTGCAGGTGAAGATGAGGACGGACACGGAGGTGCTCCAGGAGCTGCTCACCAAGTACAGAGACGAGCAGCTCACTGAGGGAGGCCGCGTTGCTGTGCTTACGGAGCTCGAGTATTACCTGCACCAGGTGAGCGTGCTACTCCCAGGGTCCGTACACTGGGCGCTGTGGCCGAATCGGTAGAACGCGGGTCTCGTGTGCGGGAGATCAGGAGTTGGGTTCCCGGTCGATTCAAATCAATGACTTATGAAATTGATACTTGTCGCTTCCTAGCCTGGCGCTCGGTGTTAATAGGATAGGGCAAGGACTAGTTGGCTTGGTGTCATGATAATGTGACTGACTGGAATATCGATGGGTGTGGTGGGGTCTCCCATTGGGCATCACTGTAAAGTAGCCGTGAGTGCGCACTATCAGAAGTCGGTGCCTGTCCTGATATGACGTTAAATGTAGCTAAGATGTAAAACCCCAACAACCAAATAAGCATCCATACATGAGAATCTCCCGGAAAACCGGATCTTTTATCTGCCCGATTGTTTTCGGATATGGTCTAAATTTGCGACCATTCCTGGCTTTGCACAAACCACCAATTCAATCGCCATATTTTTTTAGATGGAAGATTCACCCTGTACTTGTAGTAGGGGTGAAAACCAACCCATTAGGGGACAAAAACTGGTGAAAAATATCTACATGCTCAGTAAATGAAATGAGCAGGTTAATTCTTAATTTAAGAACCAACATATATTCTTCATATATATCTTAATATTTACCCGCTACTTTTGATTTGAAAAAATATAATAAAACATGTAGTTTAATGGACTTTAAAAGTGAAATTGACTGCATTCTATGGTCACCATCTTGTCTTTTTGCATTCTCGCTCATTTCACCAACTCTGTGCCGATATACGTCGCCATTTGATACTGGAACCAGAGATTCCACTTCCTGTTCCGTACTAAAGCAGCAGTTTTCACCAGTATTTAAACTACCTTAGTATCTAGTCATTCACCCATCTACTGCAAGTTCTATTCAATATCCCAGCAATGCTTCAAATTTTGTTATAAATCTTCTTTTAATTGAGGCTGTATTTATACTGTCCATAGCATATACACCCGGGTACCCAGGTTTGTTTTCAATACTAGCCAGTTATAGTGTTGGTGTTATTTTACCACACAGTAGCTGCTGATAAGGTATTTGATTGCCTGCATTTCAGTAGCAGATAGATAATTGGTTGGTATGGTTAGTAGCCTATGTTAGTTTATTTTTATTTTCTTGGCATATATGTATATATCTTTTTCTACTCTTATTACTAGACTAGCTTACTCCTATTTACATATCATAGGCTTGTACGTAGCTGTGTGGTGTGTTATCTGGCTACTTTTGGCATGGTTACCTTCCATTGGGCGTCCCACTGATGGGCCGTGACATATCACATGCCCCTTTGCAGTGCAGCTTAGTGGGGGTTTCCTAGTCATATTTTGCACATATATTTTTTGTAAGTTTTTAGGTCAGGAATTTGTCGTTCCTTTACCGTTTGGGCATTCCACACCTTGGCAGCCATTTCCAGCGTGCTTCTTTTATGAGCTTTTATTTGGCTTCTGGTCTGCTTTAATTGTATTTGTTGTCTACGGAAAACATTTTATTTGATTTTATTGACCTTTTTATATCGTTTCTGACACAACAGTGACGATTCCCTCTGCTTTCGTATCCGTAAGAGCGCTGGATTCCTGTATGGAAGGTTGTAGGTTTGAAACTCGACTGAGTCAAACCAATGACTTACAGAATTCATTCTTGTCACTACCTAGCCTGACACTCAGCATTACTAGGACAGGGTAATGACTGATTTGCTCAGTGTCAGGATAATGTGACTGAGTGGGATATTGGGTTCATAATGCCAGTGAGGCAGCACTATAAAGTCACCATTGACCATGCACTATTATAATTCCGTGTCTTTCCTATTATGACCATTGATATTGCTAGGACGTTGCTTGGTTATTGGAGTTTTACATCCTGACAACATCTACGGTCATATCAGGATGGGTACTGACTTGTGACTGCGGACTTATGGTGACTTTATAGTGCTGCCCCACTGGGAGACCATGCCACCAGCAGCATGACCTGATATCACGCTCTGTCACATTATCCTGACACTGAGCCAACCAGGCCTTGCCCTATCCTAATAATGCTGAGCGCCTGGCTATGAAGCACCCTATAAATTTGTACGTCATTGATTTGACTCGACCAGGGTTCGAACCCATGAGTTGGAATCATACGATCTACCATGCTAGGACGTAAATCCCAGCAAGCAAACACAGCCTTCCCAGGCTACATTCTTAGATGAAAACTGACGGTCAGGTGTTGTGTCTCTCGCCATGCAGATCGACAACGCGGTGAACTTCGCGGACATGGGTGGACTGGCACTGGTGATCCAGGACCTGAACAGCAGCTCGCTCAGCGTACGGCGCGACGCCGCCTTCGTGATCGGGTCTGCCTCACAGAGGTCAGAGAACCTCTACAAGCCACATGTACATAAACACACGTACATGCACATGCATATGCATACATACATGTGGCACCTTCTTATAAGGAACCTCTGCAAACCACATGCACATACACAATGCACTCACACACACGCACATACATAGATCAGAGTTCCATCTTTACTGCTGAGGCACGAGCACTGCTACTCCCGTTAGAGGGCATCGAAACCTCAGCCAGTCATAAATTCATCATTTTCACACTCTTTTTCCTGCCTTCAGGCTTTAAACAATAGGAAACTGGACCACCCAATACTACTTAAAGTACTCACTAAACTAAACTCTCTTTAAATAGCAAAATTCGACATTCACCTATGTTGGGTGCCCAGTCATGTGGGTATCCCAGGAAATGAGAGAGCAGATCAAGCGGCCACTTGAGCCCTGACTGCTCCTTTGGAACACTGTCATATTCCCCACTCTGATCTGAAACCTACCATTCAAAAATACATCTGGAACCTATGGCAGATCGAATGGGATGAACACCCAAACAACAAACTCCATAGAATTACCCCCTCCGTGAACGGACTGCCGCAGAGTCGCCTGGAAGGGCGACACAACCAGGTTGTTTTAACAAGATGCCGTATTGGCCACTCGTGGCTAACACACATTTTTCTGCTGAAGGGGGACCCTCCCCCTGAATGTATTGGATGTCAGTCCCCACTGACATTAAAGCACACTTTATTAAACTGGATTTCATGGCCCTGCGCCAACAATTTTACACTGCAAATAGCATGCATGACCTTTGTACTAAAGTAAGACAAGAAAACATTTTAGCCTTTTTGAGGGCAGCTGGTTTGTACCACCTCATATAGTTTTTAAACAAATTTCATCGGTGAATAAGACTATCATTTGGAATTTTATTTAGCTTGACCAGAAACTATATAATTGTCAGTTTATAAAATTCATGATTGTCCATTGACACAAAATTGATTGTATGCTTTTACATGTGAGGGTTTGAACAAAAACAAACATTTCTCGCCATGAATATGGCCTATGCTGTCGACACGGCGTAAAGCAACCACCAATCAATCAATACATAGACAAACACAGGTCAGTGAACATGTACATGTATACGCATGCACACATATAGGCACACACATAGAGGTCAGAGCACCACTTTCTTATAAGGAACCCCTGCAAACCACATGCACATGTATACACAATGCGCGCACATACATAAACAAACAGGTCAGTGTACATGTACATGTGCATGCATGCACACATATAGGCACACACATAGAGGTCAGGGCACTGCTTTCTTATAAGGCACCTCTGCAAACCACATGCACATACACAATGCATGCGCACACACACACATACATAGACAAACAGAGGTCAGTGCACATGTACATGTATACGCTGCACACATCTATGCACAATGCGCACACACACACACGCACATACATAAACAAACACAGGTCAGTGCACATGTACATGTATATACATACACACATATAGACACCCACATAGAGGTCAGAGCACCGCTTTCTTATAAGGAACCTCTGCAAACCACATGCACATACACAATGCGCACATACATAGACAAACACAGCTCAGTGCACATGCACATGTACATGTATACACATGCACACATATAGGGATGCACATAGAGGTCACAGCACCACTTTCTTATAAGGAACCTCTCCAAGCCACATACACATACACCATGCGCGCACATACATAGACGCACACAGAGGTCAGTGCACCTCTACAAGCCACATGAACATACTCATACATGCACGCACACAGAGCTCAGAGCACCGCTTTCTTATAAGGCACCTCTACAAGCCACATGTACATACTCATACACGCACGCATACAGAGCTCAGATCACCGCTTTCTTATCTGGCACCTCTACAAGCCACATGTACATACTCATACACGCCCGCACACAGAGCTCAGAGCACCACTTTCTTCTAAGACACCTCAACAAGCCACATGCACATACACACGCACACACACGCACATACATAGACACAGATGTCATGACACCACCTTATAAAGAACTTCTACAAGCCATGTGCGCATGCGAAGAGGTCAGAGCACTGCCTTCTTTTTTTAATCTTTTTTTTTATTGAGGCTGTATTTATACTGTCCATAGCATATAAGCCTGGGCATTCAGGCTTGTTTTCAATGCTGGCCACCTGCAGTATTGGTGTTATCCTATCACAGTAGCTGCTGATAAGGTATTTGGTTGCCTGCATTTCAGTAGCAGATAGATAGTTTGTTGGTCTGGTTAGTAGTCTATGTTAATTTTTTTGGATTTGAAGGAACCTCTACAACATACACACATAACTTATATATTTCACTTAATAATTGTTCAGTTGTCATTCCAAAGCACCTTATAAATTTCAACAAGTGTAAATAACTGTCATTATTATTATATGTATCACTGGAACGCTAGTGCTTTGGCGCTGGCACTAGATTATTCAGAAGAATAAATATTTGCCACACACAAAAAAGTTGGGTTTTTTTTTGTTTAAAAAAACACATTTAAACTGATGCGTGTGTGTGTGTGTACTCAGGGTTTGCACAATCTTGAAAAAGCCTTAAATTTCAAAATACCTTGAAACGGCCTTGAAAATTGACCAACTGTGTCGAAAAACCCTTGAATATTTAGATTGATCAAAATCCAATTGGAAAGCAGCTGCGGTTTCATTCATTTTCGTTACCAGCTGAATCGACGAAACATCGACCAATGACAAAATCATGATACATCAATTCTGGGCATTAGCATAATATATTCTGGTTCGCATCATCATAGCTAATATACTTCTTTTGTTTGATAAAAATAGCATAGAGAAACATGGTGAAGTAAGCCCATACAGAATTGGCATGTGTATAACCATTATATTTATAATGTCCAATTTCTTCATCCTTAAAAAATGAATTTCTTATCTGAAAATACCCTAAATATGTCTTAAATTTGGTTGCTGAATAGCTGTATGAACCCTGGTACTAGAGCTACCAGATTTCTGCATCCGGAACAGAATAGGTCAATGCCATATGAAACTGTTCCTCATCTTCTTTTTCCTTGTTGCTGACTGCAGCAACCCCCATGTGCAGGTGAAGGTGGTTAAGCTGGGTGGCGTCCACAAGCTGATTCGCATGCTGTCCACTGAGAGTTCAGTCGCAGTGCGCAGCCGCGTCCTCTACGCACTTTCCTGCACTCTGCGCCACTTCCCCTTTGCGCAGAAGACCTTCATCGACAATGGCGGAGTGCACACGCTCACCTCTGTGCTTGATCAGACCGCCAGCCCCAAACTGAGGCTCAAGGCCATGACACTCGCTGTGGACCTCCTAGAGGAGCAGGTAAGTATCAGCTTGGCACCCATCAACCCTTAATAAGAAAAGTTTAGTTTTATTTAATGACGCCTCTAGAGCACATTGATTTTTATCATCGGTTATTGGATATGATCATTCTGACATATTTCTTTGGGTAAAACCCACTGCCGCCACATAGGCTAATCTTTCCGACAAGCAGCAAGGGGTCTTTTATATGCACTTTCTCACAGGCAGGACAGAACGTACCACAGCCTTTTATGAACCAGTTGTGAACCACTGGTAGGAACGGAAAATAGCCCAAACTGCAAATGGGTCAGCTGCGCAGAATCGATAGGATGACGTACACCTTCACAGGTGGACACGCTACAGCCTGAGCTATGTCCCGCTCCCCATCAACCCGTAAAGGTCACCTAACCACAGGGTTTGGTGATTGGGGGAGGGGTGGGGGGGTTACTTAATGTATCATTTTGTCTGTGTATGATCTTAGCACCATGTCTATGGCCAATCGTCACAGTGCTGGTCGGAGAGTGTTCTGCAGTCAGTGTTTTTAATTATATTATCGCTCACCTCGCCTTTTATTTATTATTCAAGAATGAATTTAGGCTATCAATTATAGGCCATATCCAGGTTTTAATGTATTAATTACTCATGCAATGAATCCAGAAAATTACTGATTTTGTATTTTATTCCTACGATAAAGCTTTAATTCGGTTAAATTTGGCTTCAATGATAAAATCATTGTAAAAATGGTTATTGTTTTAGTTACTGATCTATTAGATTTCATTTTCGGTGAAAATACTATTGCGTGTGATATGATTAATGATTTTAAATTATTTTAATTACAGAAGATGGTGGAGCTCCATACAAAACTTGCTAAGCGTGAAGAATTTGAGAAACTACAACAATATAAAAAGTAAGTCTTTAGATCTTTTTTTTAATGAATGAGGGTTTAAAAAAATCATTATGTCTATAATATATTCGATATGTATATATTTTTTCAATCCCGGTGTGTTATGTATATATTTTTTCAGTTATTCTGTCCTGAGTGTATTCTATATATACAGTATAACCCCGTTAAACCAACTTGAGGGGACCCTAGAAATTTGTTTGGTTTAACTGAGCTTTGGAGTTGACTTTGAGTAAGCGTGTATTGCACATGTAATATACAATGTATGTGGACACTTTGATTATTATTTTTTATATATATATACAGTATAACCCCGCTAAACTAAGCTCGGTTAAACCAAACGATCGGTTAATCCAAACTTTTTTCGTCGGCCAGGCAAATTGCTACCATTTATCACACACAAAAAAGTCTGTGTGGTCTCAGATGACCTTATAACCAGATAAAAGTTTGGTTTAACCTTACCGGAGTGGCCTGGGGTCTGACAATTTTGTTTGGATTAACCAACTTTTTTATATGATAAATGGTAGTATTTTGACGGGCCACCGAAAAAAGTTTGGATTAACCGATCGTTTGGTTTAACCGAGCTTGGTTTAACGGAGTTATACTGTAGTGTGGTCCTTATGATATGACCATAGATGTTGCCAGAACGTAAAACTCCCAACACAACAAACAAACAAAAACACTCATTCATTCACTCAACTCGCCGGGAATATGGCCATTGCTGCTGACATGGAATTAAATTGTCATCAATCAGTTTTAACCATACTCACTCAGTCACTCACTTACTCACTCACTCACTCACTCACTCACTCACTCACTCTCCATGCTTGTGCTCTGTGCCGACAGGGGGAGTGGGACGTAGCTCAGGGAATAGAGTGTCCATCTGAAGGTGTAGGTCATCCTATCGATCCTGCTCAGTGGACCCATTTTCAGTTTTGGCTATTTTCCGTTCCAACCAGTGGTCCACAACTGGTCCATCAAAGGCTGTGGTGTGTGCTGTCCTGTCTGTGGGAAAGTGCATATAAAAGACCGCTTGCTGCTTATCGGAAAGAGCCTATGTGGCAGCAGCTGGTTTCCTCCCAAAGAAATATGTCAGAATGACCTTATGTTTGACATCCAATAGCCAATGATGAAAATCAATGTGCTCTAGAGGCTTCACTAAATAAAACAAACACTTTCTGTGCCGACAGCGTCTCCCTGCAGAGGGCGCTGCTGGAGCAGGGTTGGTGCGCGCTTGTCCCTGCGCTGCTCGAGGACCCGGATCACGACGCGCGCGAGAAGGTGCTGACGGCCATGACCTTGCTCGCCCCGACGTGTCCTCCGGAGAATTTCAGACGCGTGACTGGCACCCTAGCCCGCCTGCGGGGGGAGTATGGGAAGCTGACGGAGCAGGAGGTGGCGGAGGAAGGGAAGGAGGGTTATTTTGGCGGGGTGCTTAAACTTGTCGATGATTTGTTGAAAACCATAAAGGCATCGGAAAAGCCCCAATCACCCAAAGTGGAACTTTGATGTTTTTGTGGGGTTTATTATTGGTGGGATTAGATATGGATTAAGATGATCAGTTCTGTGATCTGGTGAATTGTATTTGGTGTTATTCTATCTAACCAGACGGGATGGCCTAATGAATTGAGTATCCGTCTCCTATTTTTGTAGAACATGGAATTCGAACATGATGGGTTTAATCCCTGGCGGAGTCAAATTAATGACTTAAAAATGTATACTTGTCACCACATAGCCTGGCGTTCGGCATTACTAGAATAGGGCAAGGAGCAGTGGAATGAGGAAGACCAATTGTCCGTGATTGAAATTTCCCCTGCTTAATCAACTAATATATGCACACAAAATCGTAGTAGATGGCACAGAGCAGGGCCAAATTAATTTTCACGTGCATCTTTGTGAGTGTGTGTTTGGTTGTTTTTTTTGGGGGGGGAGGAAGAAAGCGTTACAAAATATACAAGTAAAACAGAAAATGTGTGGTGATACCTTTTTACTTCTTTATCATTTTGCCGAAAAATGATTGAGTCTGTACCATTATGAGCTCACACACCCCCCTGGTAAAACAAGTATGAATAATTCATCTATAACCAGGTAAAATTAGTATAAGTGTATAAAGCTTATCTCGGTCTATATTTAGACACCTTTATTCCTAGCCCAATTGAGACATGTGCGTAGCTACATTTGTAAGGCTCTTTATTAAATCACTGACAAAAGTCATTGTTGTAGTTACCATAGTTACCATTGCAGGGCAGATAATATCGGTACAGTGGAAGTCCATTAACAACTTATGTCTTATTACTTTGTAGTAGTAGCAGGTTGGTTCCTCATCTTAGCATTCTTCTCGGTACATTACTAATACGGAGATTCCTAGTTCCGCTGGTCCCTCAGGAATGCCTGAAGTTTCACGACTCCTCACGCCAGGTCATAACTTCAGCTTGTGGGGAGGAGGGGGGGGGGGGGTGAATAGACCCCTTTCAAGGTTTGTAAACATCGGGTATGCGTGCGCAGTTTGGCTGCAGAACGAATGCACACTGCCACAGAGTTTGCCCGTACGCGCAGTGTAAAACGTTTATTTTATTCAAAATTAATAGAAATGCAAAAGCCTAACCATATATATTTAATATAATCTATTCGTTAAATATGTTTTCTATATGTGTTCCAAACGGTTTGTATCTAGGTGGTGTGGTTTTAGAGATATTTCACCGTTTCTGTATGAAGATTGCTCACTGCCATTGACAATGCATTGAGTTTGCCATACGCGGAGTGCAAAACGTCTATTTTATTCAAAATTAATAGAAATGCAGAAACCTAACCTTATAAATTTAATATAATCTATTCGTTGAATATGTTTTCTATATGTCTTCCAAGCGGTTTGTGTCTAGGTGGTGTCGTTTTAGAGATATTTCACTTTTTATGTAAGAAGATTGCTCACGGCCATTGACAATGCACTGAATTTGCCGGTACGCTCAGTACAAAACGTGTATTTTATTCAAAAATAATAGAAATCCAGAACCCTAACCATATAAATTTAATATAATCTATTCATTGAATATGTTTTCTATATGTGTTTCAAGCGGTTTGTCTCTAGGTGGTATGGTTTTAGAGATATTTCACCTTCTCTCTATGAAGATTGCTCATAGCCATTGAGTTTGCAGTGTGACAGTGTGTCATCCTGCAGCCAGCACTGACCTAGATACCCGTGCTGACGTCACATGAAATTGGTCAATACACACACAAAGTGGTATTTTATCTCATGTAAAATATTTGCTGCGATAATTACACTGCAATCTACATTAGAAACAAATGTATGGCAAGAATCCTACCAAGTTTGGTCATCAGGAGGCACGTGGATATCGGAACAAAGTGAGTTTAAAGAATAGGGTCTATCGTGATGGATAGGGGTGGGAAGGCACTAGCCCTAATTTACAGCGTGTAGGCTGAAGCTGCAGCCCAGTGTGCTGGGTCTGAGCATCAGTCCTTCCTGAGGGACAAGGAACTCAGCAGACAGGTATCGTAACATGTAGCAAAAGAATGATTTTCTAATAAGCTTATTTCAAAATGGACTTCAGCGATATTCCTAATTACTTAGTATTAGAAGTGTCAATAACTGCCTTATTAAGAAAGAAAAAAAGGCTACTGTGATGTGGTATATATCGTATATGTACCGTACTCTATCAGGTTAATGCCCTGGGCGTTTAAATTGGCAAATCACTGAAAATGGGCGGTGGGCATCTACCCACACATGGACGTTTAAGGGATGGGCGTTTACGAAATATTGGCCAAGTAGGGGGTGGGCGTTAACCCACACATGGGCGTTAAACCACGAGAATACGGTATATAACATATTAATATGTGTATAATATAAACGGTTGTATGTATATATATGTGCATAATATAAACATATGTATATATATAATGTACTATATATGTGAAATTTTAATGCCATGACTATCTATTTGAGGTTATATCATCTAGCATATGTGTATAAAATGAACATAAATATGAGTAGCGAAAAGTATACGGCTGTGCTGATATTGCCAAAAGCCGTGATTGTGGCGACTGCTAATTGAATATGTATCTTGCTAATTGCTGTTCACTGGTCCCTGGGGAAGGATGGAAGCTGCCACCTAGTATGCCCAAAAGTGGGGTGAATGTCCCTTCCATCTCTGTCCTTCACTCTGGGGCTCTCTACTTTAGTCATTTTGAACCCATAAACACATGGTTCTTAATGACTAAGCTTAGTAGTGTGCTTGCCATACAGTTGTTTTTGAAGAGGGTTGCAGGGAAATTGTGTTAACAACTATTCTACATTTTTTTTAAATAATTTAATCAGGGTTGATAGTGGTTTCAGGCAACAACAAAAAAAGAAGTGGAAATCTAGCCGAGATTATTATCCCGACGGCAAATTTCCGTCCTGGCTACCGTACCCCCCACCCCCACCCCATATATAAAAAATGCTGCCAGGCTGTGAAAACAAACCCTGGAAATCGGCTTAAAAAGCGGAAAAATATCGTCCCTGTAAATATAACAATAAAAACACTTCCTGTATGTTGGACCAGTGCGTAGTGCTGCAGTGAGGATTCGTATAAAAAGTTGGCAACCAGATTTAAGAATATTTTCAAGGAGACGTGCAATATTTGTATAACCAAATTTAATACAATCTACTCAAAAGCATGTAATGTTGGGAAAGCAATTCCACAAAAGTAACTGACAGGAATTTGTTTTAAAACAAATTTATCTCAAATATCACGTGACATGTCCAAAACAGGGTTCATGCAACCAGATTCAAGAACTTACAGATAAATTCAAGAACATTTGAGGGTACTAAAACCAAAAATCTAAATTCAAGAAAACCCCAGACTTTTGGTGACGCGTATGAACCATGCCTGCATCCCTGACATTGCCTGGGGCATGCCAGGTGGTTCGATAGACAACTGCTTTGATATTACAGAAGTCACCGTTTGCATGTGACCTGCGTATGCTTCTCCTTTGAGGCTAAGAATAGACATAGTCATAGGAGGGTCTGTACTGGACTTGGAAAGTCTTGAACTTCATTTGCCTCATTTCAAAGCCTTGAATTTAACCTATTTTGGGTAATTAGTCTTGAAAAGTCTTGAATTCCATTAAACTGTCCCCACTGATCTAAATTAGTCTGAAATCGCCATTCGCCATTGTTGTTTTTTCCTGAAATCGAAATGAAAATTGTCTTGAATTCCTATCCTAAATAGCCTCGAAACTACATTGAATTCCATATCTTCGCATGTGTATGGACCCTGCAATAGCCGGAGGTAGCATTTGTATGCTTATTTTTACTCATCTCATCTAAGAATGTGGTCGCCATTGTAAATACCCACTCATCAACCATTCATCGTGTAGCAGGCCAATGGGAATGGGAACAGTTGGTTGGTTCTTGTTTTACGTCCTAGCAACATCTAAGGTCATCAGGACGGAGGAATGGGAACAATTATTTAATTATGTTTCTGTATGTTTAAAAACAAAACATAGATGGTGACAATGCCATCCCATTATATTCACTAATGCAGATTTGTTGCTCAATTAATAAATAAATAAAAAAGAAGAAAAAAAGTGGGTTGTTGGTGCTTACGGTAATTGATAGATTAAATGAGGACTGTCTGGCCGATCTCTAACTGACTGGATGGTTTTAGCAGGGATATGTACTTTCTTCCTGACCATAAACCCCGCCGAAATAGTTTTTTGTCACGTGCAAAAGGGGAATATATGGATTTCTGTACATGGTATGAATAAACGATATATCATGAAATCAATCAATTGTGTGATTATGTGTACATTCATTTAAAAACAAAAATTGGTTACATTTATTCAAAGGAATAATTTCGTGAGGTAATGTAAATATATATATATATATACTTTTGTTGCTGAGTTATTTCGGTGATTAAAATAAATTGTTGGATTTAACTTATGGGAAAAAAAGGTTTTTTTATATGGTATTTATTCTGCCCATATCGTGTAAGCTCCCGTGCGTGTGCTTGTTTTCAACACTGGACATCTGTGAGGAATGTTATGGTGTATGCCCGGGTTCCGATTCCGGGTTGGTATCCGGGATGTCCAGCAGCATTTATTTAAGTAGTTAGTATCTATGTTGGTTTTTTGGGGTATAACTTCCTATCATATAACTAATATCTTAGCCTAGTATGTACATCTCATCATCATCATCATCATGCTGTCGGTCGCGATGCGACAAAGACTGCTTTCATTACTTGACTGCCGCTCTCTATTTAGCTCTCTGCTGTGAGAGTTGTGTCCATGAGTCGGTCTTAATGTCTCTCAGCTTCAGGTTTCTCTTGATGGTATCTTTGAACCGGAGACGGGGGCGCCCTCTCTTTCTGTAGCCAAAAGACAGTTGAGAATAGAGGATCTGCTTTGGTAGCCTGTCTGATGACATCCTCATGAGGTGTCCAGTCCACCGGAGATTCTTTTTGATCAGAAGATCTTCCATAGAGGGCAGCCCCATCCGTTCGAGTATTTCCTTATTCGTCACTTTGTCCTTCCAGGTTAGCCTCATGATTGAACGCAGATGTCGCATCATGAAGGCATGCAGCTTTTTCACCTGCTGTCTGTACGCTGTCCAGGCCTCGGCTCCATATAGTAGGGTGGATAGCACGATTGCGCGGTAGATCTTACCTTTGACCCGAATGGACACATGGTGGTTGTTCCAGAGTCTCTGGCGTAGTCGGCCGAAAGATGTGCTAGCCTTGGCCATCCTCCTCTGTATCTCAGCATCAATGCGACCATCACTTGATATTGTGCATCCGAGATAGGTGAATTCCGGAACAGAGTTCAGCTTGTTTCCGTCAACCATGATCTCCTCCTCTCGGGTTCTTGTAGAGTTGGGTTGGTACAGCACCTCCGTCTTCTTGATGTTAATTTTCAGGCCAAACTTCTTTGATGCATCGGAGAAAGCGTCCACTATTTTCTGGGTCTCTTCAGCAGAGTGGGCAACCAGTGCACTGTCATCTGCGAATAGTAGCTCTCTCACCAGTATCTGAGTAGTCTTGGTCTTCGCTCTGAAGTGTGCGACATTGAATAGGTCAGCGCTCTGTCTGGACTGTATATAGATGCCATCCCCCATGTCTCGGAAAGCCTCGTCTAGCATTGCTGATAGGAAGATGGAGAAGAGCGTGGGGGCCAGTACACAACCTTGCTTGACCCCATTGGTAACCCAAACGATTCCGAGACTTCCCCTCCAGCACTAACGTTCGCCATCATTCCTGTATGTAGAGCCTCGATCATAGTTGTGAACTTCTCTGGGCATCCGTACTTCCTCAGTAGCTGCCATGGCCCCCACGCAGTCCTCCCGACTGTATCAAATGCCTTAGTGAAATCGACAAATACCATGTACAGTGGTCTGTCCTGCTCAATGCACTTTTCTTGTAGCTGTCGGAGACAAAATATCATATCCACAGTGCTCTCGGTTACCTCTGAAGCCACACTGTGACTCTGGAACTACACCAGGTGTTATGTGAATAGATAGTCTGTTGAGTAGGATCCTGGCGAAGATCTTCCCTGCTATGGAAAGAAGAGAGATTCCTCTATAGTTCCCACAGTCTGTTCGATCACCTTTCTTGTAGATGGTTACAATGCTGGCATCCTTCCATGCTTGGGGTACAGAACCCTCCTCCCAGGCATTGGTGATTAGTTGGTGGCAGTCTTTTGAGCAGATTGTCTCCTCCATGCTTCCATACCTCGGCAGGAATTCCATCACCCCCAGGTGCTTTGCCATCTTTCAGGCTGGCGATTGCTCTAGCCATCTCATCCATGGTTGGAATCTCATCGAGGCATGTACATCTAGTGCAATGGTAATAGGCTTGTGGATGAGGATGTGTTCCCAGAATTTTTTGTTGTTGTTTTGTTTGCAGCTTTGCTTTCACTTGTGCCCTGTCCCTAGTTAGTGCCTAGATGTGCCAGAACACATCCGTACTCTTCGGGACTGTGACCTGGCTGCAGTGTTAATTTGTTAGCCAAAGTTCTAACAGCATTGTCTCTGACTTTTTGTTTTACCATCTTCCTTTCACCTGTGCCCTGTCCATAGTTGGTACCCAGGTGCGCCAGAACACACCCGTACCCTTTGGGACTGCGACCTGGCGGTGGGTTGTGGTATTTTCATATGCCATGGTGTATTATAGGTTGGGTTCGGTGAGCATGGTTGGTCTATCATTGGTCTTACGTGATTTGTGCCAGAACACATACCAAGGTGGACTATGGCCTCATTTCTTCCGACCCTCCCAATACCCCAGATGGCTATGTATTTATAGGTTTGATGTGCACCCTCTTCCATGGCATGTCCTTGGCATGTGTGCTCTTTCACAGTTTGCCTTGACTGCACCCGATCAGGTGTTATTTGGTGACCATATGATGGTGTATGGTTTTTATTTGTTCTTTTTTAGGAATTGTTTATAGTGCACCAGTTTCTTGATTGCTCTGAATAGAGGTGGTTGTTTGTTCCAGTCTTGTGCGGCCATGACTAACACACTTCTCTCATATATTTTATTAGTGCTTATGGTTTCTTTTAGCACTGGTGCGGCTGTATGTCTGGTGTTTCTCCCAGCAGTCACTGTGAGACCTTGTGTGGTGTAGTGGTGTGCAAGTAGCTTGAGGTGTAGTTCTCTTTTACTTGTTAATACTAGTATTAGTAGTTTTGTGTTGCATTTAATGTGGAGTTCCATTGTTGGGAATCTTTTGTGGACCTGGAGGCATACCTTTAGTGCTCTGTTCTGTAGTGCCTGTAATTTATTTAGCAGGTTTGCATTCCCTCCCATGTAGATGATGTCACCGTAGTCAAAGTAGAGTAGGATCATACATTTGTATATTTTTATTGCCATTATTTCTGTCATGTAGTAGCTTGGTTTTGCTTGTAGCCATATTTTATAATTAGCTTTCTTTATTGTATTTGTTATGCAGGTGTCATAATTTAGGTGCCTGTCTAGGTCCACTCCTAGATAGTGATAGCTGTCTACTGACTCGAGTTGACCTTCCCCCAGTTGGCAGTTTAACTTTAGGTTTTTGGTGTGCCTGGTACCAAACAGCACAGTTTTTGATTTCTTTGTATAAATTAGGAACAGTAGGGGGCCCAACACGGATCCCTCTGGTACTCCGTAGTGTAAGTATTCTTCCCCCGATGTTGCCCCATTCGCTATAGTGCATTGTTTCCGGTTTAGCAGGTAGTCACTTACCCAGTCTCCCATTTTCCCTTTTATCCAAATTTGGGTTAATTTATTTTTTAATGTGGTGTGATCCACCGTGTCAAAGGATTTACTAAAGTCTATGAATGCTGCCCCTAGCATGTTCTTTTGATTTATATTTCTTGCAATGTCATTGGTCGTAATGCTTGCATTGCGCTTGATTCGCGGTGGAGGAGTGCCCCTCCCTTCCTCCGGCTCGCCAACGACCGTTGAGCTTACGTAACACCCCCCCCCCCTCTCTCGGCCTTATAACCTGACCGCCCTGCTGCTCCCAGCCATTCCGCCTCCCGACGCCCCCTGCAACACTCCTCCGCCATTTTTTCTTTTGGCTATTCCTCGCCTCCATGCTATTCCTTGCCTCATGGACCTCTCGAGTCGCCGGCCTACAGATGCCTTCACTTCCACGCCACCTCCGCGACCTCATCTGCCTACAGCCTCCAGTCCGAGGCTACCTCCTGGGCTTCCGGTGTGGATGCCAGGATGGACGCCACCACCCTCACCCTGGAACGCCTCACCGGACTGGTCGAGGCGATGGCCGCCGCCCCGCGCCCAGTGCCAGCCCCCGTCCGCTCTGGAGTGACTTGCAGACATCGTGCAAGAGCTGGCCCTGGGCCGCCACCCCCGCGATGCACCACCCGCGGCCAACCACCCCCTCTACAGACCCTACACCCGGCAGGGCGCCTACGCGACCCAACAAGCCGCCTCCGCGACCCGCCTACCTGCAGCCCTCCGAGCCGCCGCAGATAACACCCCCACCTCTGCCGCCGAGGCGGTCTGGGAGATGCTCGAATCCGCCGAGGCACAGAACACGGGACGACGGAAAGGTATACCCTCAGGCTACATCTTCCCCCACGACCTCATCGAGAGGGGTCCCGAGGGAAAGGCGGTGAAGAGGGGCGAGGCGACTATGGAGGAGGAGTACAACCTCGCCCTCCGGATGCTCGAGTCGCATCCCGCCTTCCCCTCGGACTCCGTGCCAGGCCTCCTCCTCACGGTGCAGCGCGACTGTGTCACCCATCCCTGGCCTACTGTCCGGTGGTACTCCGAGACGGTGTTCGCCTGGGTCAACGACGGGAGGCTCCCGTACGGGGGCCATGATCCCATAGCCATCAATGCAGTCTGGCTTGACGTCATCACCGCCCCTGCGACATCCGCCGCCACCTCCCGAGCCTCAGCCTCCCGCTCCATGGCTTCCGCCCGCGCCGCCCCGCAGCCGCCGCCCAGCCCCGCTCCTCCCAGGCTAACCCCCTACACCCGCGAGGCCTACGGCGTGCCTTGCCCGGCCTGGAACCGCGATCCCGCCTCGTGCGACCTCGCCCCCGCCAGCGAGGCGCACGGCGAACAGGGCGCCGGAAGGCGCCATGCATGCGCGTATTGCGCCAACGTGCGACGCATCCTAACAGTCCACAGTGAGGCGGTCTGTTTCATCAAGCGGACCTGGAAACGCGCCACCGCCGCCCCCGTGATCACCTCGCCGGATTTTTAGTGCGGCGACACACTCGCTCGGGCCAGGTGGGACGAGCTCAGGGGAACCCTCCGCCGTCCACCCATGGCGGAGGGCCCTTACCGGCCCCTGGCTGCCGCGGCCCCCCCGGGAGGCCCCTTCACATCCCCCAACACCCCGCCACCACAACCGCCTTTCCTCTGATGACGTCACATCTGACGTCAACTGTCAACCCGCCACAGCCATCACCCCTGCCACGCCCACCGAGCACCGGAAGTGCCACTGAGGACACCAGAAGTAACGCCACCCGGTGGCGTCCGCTCCCCCGACCACATCCCAGGGTTATGTAACCCTCACGAGATGACCGGCGCCGACCGCCCTCTGTTTTGGTGGAGGGCTCTTCGGGGCCCCTCCTCCCCCCTTGATGATGAACATTATTTTCCCCTATGAACATTGATATACTCATCCCTTGCTATTAACTTGTACTATTTACCTTGATTCATGCTTGATTCCTTGACGTTCATTATATTGACTCATTACCATTGCACTTGATCTTCCTCCTTTGAATAAAGTGTTTTTTATTTCCACCCCTGCCTTATCTTCCTCCTTTGCTGTGTATTAGTCATAATGCTTGCATTGCGCTTGATTCGCGTCGGAGGAGGAATGCCCCCCCACCCCCCTTCCCCGGCTCGCCAATGACTGTTGAGCTTACATAACACCCACCCCTCTCTCGGCCTTATAACACGGCCGCCATGCTGCTCCCAGCCATCCCGCCTCCCGACGCCCCCTGCAGCACTCCTCCGCCGTTTTTTCTCCACCCACCCACCCTTATTTAGTTCTTCCCTTCCTAGGGTGGAGGCCTCTTCGGGGCCCCTCCCCCCCCCCCCCCTTGACGATGAACATTATTTTCCCCTATGAACTTTGATATACTCATCCCTTGCTATTAACTTGTACTATTTACCTTGATTCATGCTTGATTCCTTGATGTTCATTATATTGACTCATTACCATTGCACTTGATCTTCCTCCTTTGAAACCAGACGGGATGGCCGAATGAGTTAGAGCGTCCATCTCCCGTGCTGGTAGATCGTGGGGTCGTGGGTTCGAGTCCTGGTTGTGTCAAACCAATGACTTTAAAATTGATACTTGTTGCTTCCTAGCCAGGCGCTTGGCATTATTAGGATAGGGCAAGGACTGGTGTGCTCAGTGTCAGGATAATGTGACTGAGTGGGATACCAGGTCATGGTGCCGGCGGCCTGGTTTCCCAGTGGGACAGCACTATAAAGTCGCCATGAGTGCGCACTGTCACAAGTCGGTACCCGTCCTGATATGACCTTAGATGTTGCTAGGATGTAAAACAACAACAAACAAACAAACAAACCCTCCTTTGAATAAAGTGTTTATTTCCACCCCTGCCTTATCTTCCTCCTTCGCTGCGTATCAGTTAGCTACGGTTTTAGTTGTTGAGTGATTTTTTTTCTAAACCCGCCTTGTTTGTTATTTAGGATTTGGTGCTCGTTTAGGTAGAAATTAATTGGTTATGTAATTTATTTCAATGAATAATGTATTGATGCCAAGGTGCCAAGTCATTTCATGGATGAAAACCCACAGAGTTATGTACACATTAATTTTTTTAACAAATTGGTTATGTAATTTATTCCAATGAATTTCTTCATGTCACTTAGCTTTTTCTAGAAATTAACCTATGTCAAAAGATCGTAAATTTATGTTGCAAGTCAGTAACAGTTATGTATTCATCTTTTACCATTGAAATGGTCTCAAATTGTCATAAAATTTACACAAGGAGTTTATGAGCTCATGGAATTAGAGGTTTACTGTATACAAAAATAAGCAAATAAACATGCACGATGGAGTGTCACCTCAAACAAAGAGTAGAAATTAGACCTCCGGTTCGCGGGGAGGGGGGGGGGGGGTGACATTATTATTATCCTCTTCTTTGATGCAGGCTTGTGGTAGCCTATACAAAGCTCGTAGCTCTCAGATCTAGTGGTATGAGCAAGAAGAAATTGGAAATCTGGCAAATCGGAAATTTCTCGCCCCTGAAAATGTGTAGGCATCGCCTAGATCTTGGAAAAGGGGAGGGTTGCTGCCCTAATTAAGGGGAGGTTTTTTTTTTGTTTTTTTTTAAAATTCATTTTAATATACTCGCTGTATATACCTGCACACTATACCAAAATAATTCATATCGAATTCCTTAAACGGATGCATATATATGGAAATAACTTGATTTATTTTCAGGAATAATTTCTTGGCTCAGACCAAAATGCTGATTGTTTTCTATGAAGGCAATTAAGTTAACACACATTTTTTTTTTCTTGAAGATTTATACTGCCTATCATGGATAAGTCTGAACAGACTTGTTTTCACCATTAGACAGTTTGTCGATAGAAAGCCTGAGTCTACACTTTTACCGACCCAAGGGATTTTTAACCTCCCACACCACATAGACATGGTATGAGAGCAACTGGCCTTTGATGTTGCTGTAAGTTATACACAGCGGTGGAAATACAAATTGGCAGAGGTGGGGGCATGGAGAATCGAAACACCAACCTTCAGATTAGGAGTCCGACCTAGAAAAAAGTCAGACACTCTGACCACTCCGCCACAGAGAACACCACAAACATTGATTATTACAGTACTTTTATTGGTTTAATAGATATGTACACAATGCAATTTTTGTTTCTATTAACTTGGTTTAAACCTTGGAAATCGTCTCATGCTCCATACAATCCACCCCCACCCCCACCCCCACCCGCACCCTCACCCCCACCCCCACAAGGTGACTACAACAACTAACATGGCGACCAGACGCGGTGGTCAAATCAGTAAGGGTGCTGGCTTCCTGGATGAAAGGTCGGGAGTTCAAATCCCCGCTGAGTCAAACCGATGACGTATAAAATTAATAATTGTCACTAAAGACTGCATAACTCAGTATCAGGATAATGTGACTGAGTGGGGGAATATTGGATCACGGTGCAGACAGCCTGATATCCCAGTGGGGCAGCACTATGAAGTCGCCATGAGTGCACACTGTCACTAGTCGGTACCCGGTCAGGCGGCCTGGTCTCTCAGTGGGGCAGCACTATGAAGTCGCCATGAGTGCGCACGATGTCACAAGTCGGTACCCATCCTGATGTGACCATACATGTTGCTAGGACATAAACCCCAACAAACAACGAAAACTAGCATGGCGGGTTGAGCCAAACAAACCTAAATACTCGTGGGACCGCATCGTGCCTATGGCACTGGTGAATCTTATCCGTGCTTCTCCGATGTCTAAATCGTCCAACAAGAGCAACTGGCAGAAGAAAAACTAAACGTTCTTGTACAAAAACAAAAAAGGGGGGGGGGGGGGGTGATACCATGTCAGCACAGTCAAGGCTGCGTTCAGTGTATGCCTCAGAGTCGACTTTGAGACGGCTCCGCAACATAATTTTGCCCAATTTTCGTTCAGGGTGCGCCTCGGAGGCAACTCCAAGACATTGCGCTTTTCATGTAGGAGGCTAACAGCGCCTCCAAAATTGCCATGCATTTCAGTGGTTTCAGCCAATCAGAGCCATTCTTTCAATTGCAAATGGATGCATCCTTTTCGAGGCAACTGACAACTTCAGACTAGCGCGACATCCGGAATTTCTCTGAGGCGCCCCCTGAATGCAGCCCAGGCCGGGTCATAGCGCTGCAGCCGGCTCGTGCACCGCCTCACGCGGCTCAAACTGCTCCAGCTGTTCGAGCTGGCGCAGTGCAGTCATGCCGCTTGTAGTTCGCTGGCGTCCCGCCACTGGTCGCGGGGCTTCCTTACATAAATAAGTCCTCGTAAAAATCGGGCTGCGGCAAGTGGTCTGGATCAGGTCTGTAAATACAAATCAATCAATCAATCTGTCAGTTCAGCAAATATACTTAATTTTTTTAATAGATGGATTGGATTCGAAAACATCTTCCGTGATTGGCAGCTGGATTAGATAATAAAAAATACTGATTTAAAAAAACCTGTTGTTTAGCTCAACTTGTGCTAAAGACCAAACTAGGACTATATGCAGGACCCGAGCACTTTCCATGTCACTTTATGTGGTATAGCTCTCATAATCTTGTATGTGGTTCAGCTCTCATAATTTATTGAAAATGGCACTAGAATAACAGGTCATATCAGGTTGGGTACCGATTTGTGACAGTGTGCACTCATAACGACTTTACAGTGCTGCCCCACTGGGAGACCAGGCTGCCAGAACCATCTGGACATTGAGCTAACCAGTCCTTCCCCTATCCTAATAATGACAATCGCCAGACTAGGAGTTTTTGTTTGTTTGTTGTTTTACGTCCTAGCAACATCTAAGGTCATATCAGAACGGGTACTGACTTGTGACAATGCGCACTCATGGCGACTTTATAGTGCTGCCCCACTGGGAGACCAGGCTGCCGGCACCATGACCTGATATCCCACTCAGTCACATTATCCTGGCACTGAGCACACCAGTCC